>MU214503.1:54122-75021 GCA_018584345.1 Thuja plicata | reverse complement strand
ATGTCCCATGAAGGGACATGTCTCTCCTAGCCTCATTCCTAATATAAATGAAAGAGACATTGTTGCATTTGGAAAACATATACAAAATAGAGTGCTATTACATTTGCAGCTATCCTAAAACTTAACAGATATAACCAACGACCAACTAACTAAAAAATAAATAAGAAAATAATAATGCCTAAATAAACTAAAGAATGAGTAAATGGTAAAACTCATTTGATCCAACACCTCCATTAAGTACAACTTATGGAGAAGGTTATTATGCAATATAAAAATAATATGTAATATGGGTCCTAGATACACAACCATGTTAGGTACCCATGTACAATGCAAATGCAATGAAAATATCTCACAAGTGGAGAAAAGGAGAAAAATCCTTTTCAAAAGGTAGAAAAAAATAAACAATATGATGCATGGAATCATCCTCCAATGACTACTTACATCATTGTGATATTTCTACTAGGATTCAACTGTGTAATTTTTGAGTCAAACTCATTGACCCATGTTTTAGGAGTAGTGGTTCACAAGAACCCATCTCTCACGAGAATGAATGGAACACTTAGTACTCATTACATCTAGGTAATTCTCACATAGTTGAAGCATCGAGACTTCCCAAGAGGTCACCCATCCCATTTTTATTCTATCTCAAGCGCTCTTAACCACAAAGTATCCACCAAGGTTGAGACAACTCTTCTTGCAAGCCCATTCGTACCATGTATATGCAATTAAATGTTCCCCTATAGGACTAAAAAAGAGAGAATATGTACTCCCCCATAATAAATAAGCTCTAATATTAATAATGAATTTTTACAAAAAAAGATGATCCAATAGATACAAGAAACACATCTTCCCTTAGGAATATATAGTCCACTGAATGTTGAGGAAGCCACTCCATGTCTAAGTAAAAGGAGGAAGTCAATCTCCATATAGGAATATCTCAAAAATTATTAGGAGTATCCAAGCACAAAAATCCACCACATAATCATGATCAAGCTCAACCTAGGAATACGATAAAGCAAGTGAATGAGGAAACTCAACAATATCAATCTCCAAATATGTATCAACGATAGTGATCAAATTATAATAAAAACGGAGAGAAAATATCTCAAATATGTCTCCCAAATATACAAGATGAGACTTAACAAATAAATCTGAAATACCTTCCAAATACTCATCCTACATAGAAATATTTGGAATGCTATGATCAACCCACTGAAAATAAGAAATCTGCAACTCTGAACAAGCAGGTAGTGGCAACTCAATACTAGTATCAAGAACACCAATGTTCAAATGACCAAACTTGTCATCATAAAAATGATTCAACCTTGATGGAAGGATGTGAATATCATCCAAAGGAACATCATCATCATCAGGAGAAATATAATAAAAGTAATACAATCGAGATGCATGAGCAACCACACATGTAGCAATGATCTCTCGTGTCTCTATATCTCTAATGTATACATGATTTGGGGTGAACTCTACTATCTTATCTTGTGTACCATGAGTAATTAGATAAACTAAAAGGAGATTTGGTCAAGGAGGTACAAAAAGAACATCGTTGAATGATCCCTCACCCATATCAATAGAGTCTTTCCTACAAACCTTCATATATGTATTGTTTCACATCAAAATATTAGGTGAGCTAAAAGGCTCAAATGAAAAAATACATATCCACTGAATATTCCATATGACGTGATACACCCAAATCAAGAATCCACCTACCATTCTCAGGAATAGTGGAATCCAATAGTGCTTTTCCTTTCATCCCTTTTACAAACTGTGTTGTTCTTGACTGTTTGGATGAAGATGGAGAAGCTATGGATTATGAGGTTGAAGAAGGAGAAGAAATTGATGAGGGAAGTGGGATGTGATGATTTTTAAGAAGGTATGGAAGTTCATCAATCTTATTTGGATAGCGCATATATTCATCATGTCCTAATTTATTGAAATATTCACATTTCATCTTCTTCTTTAATGACGATTCATATTTGGAAGAGGTCTTGGACTCAAGAGTAGGTTGTGAATGAGGATCCTTAATTCTCTAATTAGACATAGATTTCTTATTTTGTTTCTTGTCCTTGCCACTTGACACCTTTGGATGTGGATCTTTTGTAAGAAGTGCTTGAGACCTCGAAGGCATCAATGTGCCCATCTATGCCAACTTTTCTTATTCCCTTATGGGATAAGCTATAAAACCATCAAGAGAAGGCATTGTGAGTGCACTAGCTAGAGCATGTTACAAATAGCGGTTGTCGTTGCACCAAAATCTCAACCTTGTTACTCCAAATAAACATTGAAGGTTGTCATTAGTATTCAAGCACTCAAATGGACAGTTGGTAATAGAGTCACAAATATGTGAGTCAGTATAATCACCAAAGTACAAAGTTAACTGAGAGCACTGATCATGCACATAGTTAACCGAGTATAGTGATTACCGAGCAGACAGACTTTATCGAGCAGTAGACTACACCAAGATACATAGTATAACCATATAGCAGTATAACCAAGATACACAGTATAACTGAACAACAGTATAACTGAGATAAACAAAAAACACCGAGCACCGAGAGACAACATTAACCAAGTGGACCAGAGGCCACATAAAAATTTATTATGACACATCATTCTAGGTAACAAATTTTTTCCGACCTAGATAACGGTTTACAAAGATCGAGGAGAGCATTAATTACATATTCACAACATTAATTATTTATATATGCTATGTTTAGATGATTAAGGTAAATTATGTACACTGTTGATCTTAGGTTAGGGATGATATTGTTAAGCCCTAATTAGGTCATAGAGTTTGATAAATAATGTATTAATGTCATCTTGTAATGTATGTTGATCAGGAAATTATCAAGTAGCTGCCATACTACGGACATCAGAGATTAGACAAGGTTTTTAAGGACAAAGACTGCATTGCAGTAATTAGTTTTTATAACAGAGGCAAGGCTACTAAGAAGAACAGAGCAGAAGGTATTATCATTCACAATGAGGTGATATATTTTGTATGCACTTGAAGGATATGTATCAACAATATTGAGTTGTATATATTCAGGTCAAATTTATGTTACTCTTTAAAAATTGTAATAGACCCCAAAATCTCTTAACAAAGTAGACTTAACTGTCCTTTTGTAAATCTCTTAATGGAGTGCACACATACTTTGTGTTGCACACATACTTTGTGTTTCTAAATCCTCCC
Organism: Thuja plicata; assembly: GCA_018584345.1. Taxonomy (NCBI): domain Eukaryota; kingdom Viridiplantae; phylum Streptophyta; class Pinopsida; order Cupressales; family Cupressaceae; genus Thuja; species Thuja plicata. The sequence continues at coordinate 71,813 of MU214503.1, read as the reverse complement.
ATGAGGTAGATCTAATCGATCTCATTGTTACTCCTAATAGGGTAAGATTATCAGAAGTGATCAATATTTGTAAGCTTTAATAGGCTACTTTATTTATAGTAGTAGTGAAGTTTTGTGGGTTTCATCCCCACCATAGTTTTTACCTTCTAACATGGGTTCTCTGTGATACCAAAATACTAGTGTCAGGAGTACTTAATTTTATGTATGTGTATTGTTTACTTTACATGCATTTAAATTTCAGCAGTGACATTAAATGTGTGGTGTATGCATTCTACTCAGTCAGTTATTACAAAACAATTGGTTACAAAGATTAGTCTAAAAGTTTTTAAGGGTACTGATTAACCCCTCCCCTCTCAGTACACACCTCTCCATTATCCCAAAAATTGGTATCAGAGCTAGTTATCTTGTTTTGAAGGTTTAATCATTGAAGAGAAAATATCTTACTGTGGAAAGGTATACACTTGACAAAACTATTGAAAATCAGAAGTTACAGTTGTAGATTTATGTCGAACAATACAAGGAAGCCAAAGAAAAACTCAGGGAGATGTTGATTAAGAGAAAGGACATGGTACTTTGCTATCGTGAGACTGATTATTAGGAAGAAGAGATTCATGACCCATTTGACACATTTGGATTTGAATCTAGCAACATATCTGATGCATCTGAAGGAATCATATCAAAGCTATCTGAGAGCAATCAACAACTTACTGAACAAGTGAAAGCACTATAGATTGATCAAGATACATAAATGATTAGAATGGTTGAAGTCTTGAACAATGCAAAGAAAGATGAACAAGATAGAAACATGGCTATTGATGATAGAAGACAGATGACTGAAAAGTTACAAGAAAAAAGAATCTGAGATATTGAGACTTAATGAACATTACTTTGAGATCACCAATCAAGTGGTTGCTATGAATCATGAGGCAAACTGAGTAAATACTGAACTTGCAAGAAGAATAGAAGATATTGGTGTATTGAAAGAATAAAATGAAAAATTGAGAAATGAGTTGAAGATTTTACAACAACATAATGAAGTGATTAAGAGATCTGAAGAAAGCACTAAGAGAATGGATGAATTTCTGAACTATCAAAGAAGACTAAACAACAATACCAGATTAGGGTATATCGAGCAAGGAGATTCGTCAAATCAAGCTGAATAGAGGAATGTATACTCAAGTCCAAATCCCAAGAAGCTGTCTTGGTATCACTGTGGAAAACTAAGTCACACATCAAATATTTGTAGGAGCAAGGCAAAATGTATTCCTAGAAACCCTCCTAAATTTAATGGTATTTGCTATAGCTATAATAAGCATAGAAATCAAGCACATGAGTGTAGATCCAAGTTGAACAAATCATAGAAGAAACCATACATGGATAAATACTATCAAAATTGCAACATGAATGGTCATACATCACAAGCATGCATGAAAAATACAAAGAAAATCTGGAAGCCTAAAGGACAAGAAAAGGTAAATAAACTGAGAAGACAAGGCAATTCTTATGCATGGGATTATAACGCTTGGAGTAGTTGTACAACATGTGGTAAATATGGGCATATATCAGAAAAATGTATGAGACAATGGTGAACCAAGTATAGGAATTGGTCAAACTCTGGAATGACATGTTCTCACTATCACAAATTTGGTCACTTAAGTAGAGATTGTGTAGACCAAATAAATACTGATAAAAATGGAAATAAAAATGAAGAAAATATGATGATCATAAATCAAATGTGGAGGAAAGCATCAAATGATAATGTGGGACAAAGCACAATAGTTAGTGACACCTCATCCAATGGATTGGGTGGCTCCACCATCTCCAAATGAACAAATCAAGTAGGTAAGGAACTATGTAAATGCCAAATTAGCATGAATTAAGATGCACTATGGTATTATATTTTTTATTAATATGATCTAGTTGAGTCGGTTAATATGTACCGAGTAATAAATTCCAATTGGTGAATATGTGAAGAGACAACCGAGTTGCTAAGGCAACCAAGCATTTGGTACACTCACCGAGCTGAAGTATTGTTACTGTTAACCAAACATAATGTTTGTTCACCGAGTGGTTAGGGAAGATCATTTATTGCACTACCCAAAGCTATTTACTATAAATTTGTTAGATGTGAACTCATTTTTTTACAGCGTGATCACAAAGAAGAGAAGAGAAAATGAGAGAAAATCTGAAGCAAAGTATTTTGAGCATTCTATAGAGATTCTGAGTCTATTCTGAGCATCATAGAGGTTAGTCATTCCGCATTCAACATTTACCTAGTCATTCAAACACTTTCATGCAAACCCTAAATTAGAAATCATGGCATCCTCATCTTGAACCATGAAGGCAAATATGGAGAATGAGGGAAATGTTGTTTTGGTTAAGAAATCCACTTGCATAGAGCCAAACTACAAGGTCCATCCACAGGTTGCAGCCCAGCTTGATGATAAAGGTGCATTTTCATTGATTCCACCTAGGGTTTGATTGGTCCAAGATGTGCGTGCCTATAGTCACTATAAGATAGGTGAAATAGGGGATTTTGAGTTGATTTCTACATATCAATTGCTATGTACAGATGGGAAGTTAAAAGAAGATCATAAGTATCTTAAGGTTAAAGGGTTAACCAATGCCCTAAATTTTCTGAAGGTCTTTCACACCGAGTGGATCCGTATTGTTATGAGAAGAGTACAAGATGGAAAGATCTGGCTAGATGAACCAAAGAAGATAAAAAAAGATGTTATTCATGTAGTGAAAGGGTATCCAATATCTGATAAAAAAAAATCCCTAAGGCACCCACCGAGAACTGAGATTGAAAATTTAATATGCGTTGAGTGGGACAAAAGAGGTCTAAAGATAAACTCAATCGATGATCCTTAACTTAGGTTCAGTGCATATGTCATTGGCTATAAGATATTCTAGTCCAGCAAACTGAACAACGTTACATGTGAAGCTGTTGACATCACTTACAATATTGTTAAGAAAGGATTACAACTTGATCTCGTCGAGTTGTTGTAGAGGCAATTTGAAGAAAACATAAAAACCATCAGATCTGCACAGTCAAATACATGTAATTTTGGTTCATTACTACCATGCACATTCTTCTACCTACAAAAATTTATTTCCCTCCATCGGTATAGTTAAATGGAAGACAAACCGACTGATTACACTACAAATCGGTGATTTGATTACAAGCTTAGGCACAAATTTTGAACCAGTCATGAATGACTAATTTCCCAAGTTTAAGGATAGGATGGAAAAGAGGACCCGAATTCCATTGCAATTGGTAGAGAAATACAAAGATGAAATCTATTTTTTAGTAGACACCGATACTACTCTCATCAAGGCAACACAACCAAGGACAACATGGCTACCTCCGTTGGATTATGAATTAGACATTGATATTTCTTCAGAAACTAATGAGAAATTATTGAATGAACTAGTTGATGAATCTGCCAATAGATTTGGCACATTTGATGAAGCCCAAACCTAAATATCTATTGGTCTACAAGTTGAGAAGATGGACAGGAAAAATACTAAGATAGTCAAGACATTGAAAAGAAAATTTGCAATCACAGATGAAGAATTGAACAAATCAGTAGATGAAACTGAGGTGTAGACCTCAGTTGGTCAAGAAAAAGAACCTGAACATGATGCTAATGCCACAGAGTCTGATGAAGCACAAGACAAGGCACCTAAGGCAAAAAGGGGAAAAATTACAAAGATAGAGTCTCCACCAAAGAACAAATCACAATCGGTGACTACAAATTTACAGCCTTTGAAGAAAGGAGTTGCAAAGATAACAAGACCCTCACCAAAGTTCACATACCAAACAAGGAAACATAAGGGAACTACTAAGAATCTAGCACCTAGAAAAAGGAAGAAATATATAAGGAATAAGGATGACAAGGATGATTCTGATGAAAAAAATAAACAATTTAAGGTTGTGGTAAGTAAGGCACCAAAGAGTATTGATGAAGTTGTTGAAGCTATACAGAAAACTGGATGGTTAGCACATCCTAAGCTACACACCTATGCAGATCTAACTACCAAGAATAAGAAAAAAATTGAAGAAGCTATTATAGGTATGATGATAAATTTCAAACGAAACCCTATTGAATTTTCTACTTATATTCCACAAGAATTATATGATAATATATCAGCCTGATGGTCATATGCACTCAACACTGAGAAAAAAATGAGAGAGGCAACTCTCACTCTACTAAAGGCTGAATGCATAGTAGAAGAGATTGAAAATATTATGCAGCAGTATGCCAAGAGATTTCCTAAGAAGGAATGAACATTGAATATATTACAAGGAAATATAAAGGAAGTGGATGAAGAGAACACAAGGATTTGGAAAGAACTGCTCACTCCACCTGAGGAAATCACATACACTAAGGAATTAATATACATAGCATCTATAGTCAATACCAAGGGACATCGACCAAGTATAGAACCAATAACAATTGATGATGCAGCTTTTGACAACATACTGGATGGTATTCCTGCACTACTAAAAAATCTAGGTTATCTAGAGATCACAATAAAAGACATATCTGAAGGTGATCCCAATGATAAGGCTAAGGAAGATGATTCAATCGGAGCTACCAAGATAATAGATGAGCAAGACACATCAGTGGTCACCCAAGAAAATGTACCAGGTTAGTTACCTATTTTGTTGCAAGCTATTGAAATAGAGAGTGAAGCACAACATAAGACACCCAAGCAGGAAATAGATACAAATGAAGACAAGGGTGATACACAAGGTACACAGACTAAGCATAGTGGTGGAACCACACAAGGTGATGTACCAAAAGATACCACTGATGCAGAATAAAAAGGTGAAGGTAACACATAAAAATCAATGGTAGAAACTTCTACTACGGACACCAGGTCAGCTACCAAGGCACCTCACCAAGTCATCACATTGAGTTCCGAGCCAGCAAAGCCTAAAACTGAGCAAAAGGCTCAATTGGCATTGACATTATCTCCTACATCGAGCACCAAAGAGAAGAAGAAGAAAAAGAAGAAAGGAAGAAATGGTCCCATGACACTTGATGAGATCATCAACATCCCTGATTGTGATCCACAGACACTTGACCCTAAAGCTTTGACAAGATATGGAGAATTGTGCACCCGAAAGGTAGCACAGGATAAGCTGAGACAAGAACGCAAAAGTGCACAGGTGCTAGAGACCGCTAAGAAGATTCTCATGCAAGTTTTTCCTGATGTGAACATAGATGAATCAACCCCCATAATTAATCAACTTTCACTACTCATGGAGGCAATTAAAAAACCTAACATTGATGCCGAGCAGAAATTGGAAGAGCGAGCAGGAAAGATAATACAATACAAAGTTACAGGAGAAGATCAGCCAGGCAGTGATAGTAAACAAGGTAACTTTGTCTGAATTTGTAAGTGGTTTAGAAACTATCACATCTAAAGCCATTACAATTCTACAATAGTTATGCACTTTAGATCACTTCACTATTGAGATTAGTGAAAAGATGCAGAAATTAGATCAAGATCTAAAAGATAGTGCAAATATTCTATCAATTGAGAAACATGCATTGAAAATGCATTATACCAAGGTACTCCAAAACCAAGGGTTCAGACTAGATTTGAAGAAATAAGAGGAGAAAATCAGAGAACAAGTAACCGAGATACGTGCAACATTACTACCACATTTAGTTATGATTCAAAAACATGTGACATTGGCAAAGAGTTTGATTTCCACCCCGTAATTGTCAGTCACCAAAATCATATATGATATGCATGCCTAGATAAAATTAGAGCTATTAAACCTTGAGCATTTAAAGGAGGAATGGGAGAAGCTACTGGAAAATATCAAGCAAGCCCATCCCAATATTTTTGACAAATTGTAAGTTATATTCCTTTTGTCATTATTTTCAAAAAAGGGGGAAATATATGTATATCAGTATAGTAAAGGGGGAAACTATAATCAAAAGTCATATACATATACTGAGCATGTACAAATGGGGAGTCACTATGTATAGTACTTTGTAAATGATAATTTTTTGATACTAATGCCAAAGGGGGAGAATGTTACTCCAAATAAGCATTGAAGGTTGTCATAAATATTCAAGCACTCAAATGGACAGTCAGTATAATCACCGAAGTATAGAGTTGTATAGTCGGAAAATGGAAGCACTTCCATGGTAGACTAGTTTAGCATTACAAGTAAGTGGTTTGGGGTCATGTCAAGTGCCTTGAATGGGTTTCTGACTTTGATCAGGCTTAATCCCCCTGTTCTACCCCATTTCCACTTTTTCCAACCTATTTCTGGCACCCCAGACTGAGAAACTAGGACTTTGACCTCAGGGTCAAGGTTTACCTTTTTGGGTCAAGGTCAACCTCAACCTTGACCTAGGTCACAATTGACCTTTTCCAGGCTCGGGGTTCAAATTTTAGAATCTTAGGGTTTTCGGATGTCAGTGTTTGGAAAAAGTTAATTCCCGCTTCTGGGTCAACTGTTTCAGACTTCGGGACAACAAATCCTAAATTATATTTAACATAGGTCCTCTTATAGGAGAATGGGTCCATTTAGAATTTAATTCTTCTATGTTGGCCTCTCTAGAATATTGTTCCCTAATTTCATATAAAAGGAAGCTTTGTCCTCTCATTTTCTCTAACCATTAAGCACTAAGACTTGAGAACCATGAACTATGATCATCAAGCATAATTGCAAGAACCTTCAAAGACTTGAAGAGTGAATCCCAAAGGTGAAGAAGAAAGATTTGAAGCAATCCAAGTAGCCATTGAAGTATTCATCCATTCTCAAGCACTTCTCAAACATCCATTTTCATCAAGGAGATCCATTGGTGGCCATTAAAGGATTAAAGCTCCCTGAAGCCCTCTTGTTGAAGATTTCTCCATCCACATTCCTCCAAGCCTCTTACATTTCAAAAACCCATTCAAGATTGGTGTTGAAGATCTATAAGAAATGATTGAAGACATCCTACATTCTCTATTCTACATTCTACATCCACTTGGTGTATCCATACTTGCAGAGTCAAGGATTCAAATCCTCCACACAGACTTTTACATGAGCAAGGTGAATCGTTTCATTTACTTTGTTTATTTTTGCAATTTTAATTATATATTTGAGGTTAATTCCACAACTGGGGTTTGACCAAGGGAAACCCCTCCCCCAACAAACAAACCATTTTTCTTGTAGGTACAGGTCGGAACAATAGATCAGGATAGAGATTCAGATACCCTTTTCAGAAAACCTCTAGGATCCAAAAATAGAATTTTAGTCTGAGAATTTTTAGGTTGATTCTTCCCTAGGGAGAAATCAGAAATTTTGGCAAATGGTGACATTGACTTGAGGGTAAAAATTAGAACTATCTCAGAATAGAAAAATATTTCTGGGGCTTTTCCGTCTCTGTGTTTCTATTCTAGATCCGGTCTCAGATTTTCCAGAAACTCAACACATGCTTCAGAAAACAACATTCTTAAAATATTCAATATTTCAAGGTTAGTGCATTCCTCCTATTCAATTCAATCAAGGTTATCAATCTATCTAAATCTAGAATACATTCAAATTAACAAATCAAACTAGGTATTTAATATCTTCCTTTCTTATTCTTGTTTCCAAATGATTGATTCATTTATGCATTGATCCTTCCTCTTGGGTTAATCAACTTGGATATTTCATTTGCATATCTAAGGATAGAAGGAGAACATCTTATTTACCCCCATAACATATTTAAATTTAAGGTATTTTATGTTAAATGAATCCACATTTCATAAACACACCAACACAACATTTTTCTACCTTACATTTTGGTGAACCTGTGATAGACAACTCTTTCTTTTTGGTGTTAGATTTACATCTTTTATGTTAGATCTTGCATGCATATTAGATTAGCTTTATTTTATGACTCTTGCATTTTCCTTTCAAAAAATTAAAATCAAACTCTTTGTTTTCTAAATTAGTTCATTTGCATTACATTGGTGTATGTGCATTACCACTTCTAGTCCTACTTATAGTATCCCGGTTAGAAGAAGTCGTAGACTCATGGATTCCTTTGATCCTGAATCTTCCTCTTCTTTTTGTAGGATCCCAGATGACAATTTGAATACTCATGATTTCAATCCTTCTATGGAGCATAAATCTTCTCACTCATCCCATGATGAGGAAGATGCTTTAAGAGTTCCTCCTGAACAAGTGCAAAAAATTTCAACCAAACTTGATAAAATGGGAAATTGGCTTATTCAAGAAAACCATAATCAAGATTCCATTCAAGCTATATATGTTCTTAAGAAAGTCCTCCATTATAGTGATCAAGGTGTTAATTTCTTGCATGGTATTACTCATCTTGTGCATTCTAATTTTAAACCTTTAGCTAATGAAGTTCAAGATCTAGGATTCACTCCTCCTATCACTAGTGAGGGACCTTCTTTTGTTCCTTTACCTAGCATTCATACTTACACTCCTCCTTTAATGACTACATCTCTCCCAATTTCATCTAATCCTGTGAGTGTTCCACCAGTATCTCTATCTACCTCACAACCTTCATATCATAGTGTACCTTTTACTTATACTAATCCTCTTCCAACCGTGGTTCCAAATGTCCCACTAGTTGTATATTCTATTCCTGCTACTTCCTACACTTTTCCTAGTGTTCCTAATGTTTCCATGCCACCTGTGTCTTCTAATGAATCCAAAATTATTGGTTTGGCTCAGACTGTGTCATCTTTACAACAACTTGCATCCTTAACTCAATCCAAGTTTAGCATTCCTACATATGACATGGGTAGTCCCTTATCCTTAGACATTATTCGTGCTACTGTTCCTCAACAAGCTAATATGCCTCATCTATATAATTACAATGGTAAAGGCGATCTTGTTACTCATGTTAAAACATTTAAAATCCTTTGTAGCGATTATGCTCATGATCATAGGATTTTAGCTAAACTATTTTCTAGAACCTTTCGTGATAAGGCTTTGCAATGGTATTGTTCTTTACCTCCTTATTCTATTGATTCTTTTCCTAAACTTGCTAATACCTTCATTCAACAATTTCAAAATAATATTGGTCCGCAAGTTTCCTTAACTGATTTAATGCATTGTAAACAAAAAATTAAGGAAAAATTAACTAATTTCATTGGTAGATTTAAGCATTTGTATGCTCAGATTTCCTATCATGTTCCTAATATTGATATTCAACATATGTTTATTTCAAACTTACAAAAGGCTATTAGAGATAAGATTTTACTTACTGAATTTACCTCTTTTCAACAACTTTGTGCAGCACTTCATCATTATCAATTACAAGTGAGTCAATTTGAGAGCAACACTCCAATGGCTCCTTTTCCAATTGATAAGAGTGACACTGATCCTAATCCTAATAAATTTTAGAAACCTAACAACTACATCAAGATTAATAAACAGATGAATGCGGTTGCTGACCAAATTGTTGTTGCATCTCACAATGCCACTTCTGCATCCACTAATTTTTGTATGAATCATACGTTTACTCCTCTTTCTAAATCTTTACATTCCATTATGAGTAGGTTGTTAAGTGCTAATATCATTACCTTGCCTCCTATTCGACCTCTCCTTCCTATTACCATAGCTTCAAAATCCTTTGATTCTAAAGCTTTTTGCCAATATCATCACTAGAATGGCCATGATACTGAAAAATGTTATTCTCTAAAGAATAAAGTTCAAGACTTAATCGATTCTAATGCCTTATCTATTGATAATTTTGATGGTAATGGAAACAATTCTGTCTCTCCTCCTAATCAAAACCTTCAAATCTATATGAATCCTCTACCCACACATGATACTAATACCATCACTCAACCATCTTCTATGGATATCATTTACGATTTGAAGATGGATGATCTTAATCACATTTTTAATCATGTGGAGAACATTGTTGCATCTCAACCTATTGTTCAAGATCCTTCGCCTTAACCTCAACTTCAAGTTCCATCTAAACCTCAGAAATAAACTAAGGATAAGCGACCTCAAGAACTTTCAATTACCTTTGATGACTCTGATACTATTAAGGCTCCCGATGGTCCCCTTGATATTTATGCTAGGATTGCTAAGATACATACGCGTGGTTGTCTTGTTGATCCCAAATCTTTAATCAATGTTATTAATGAGGAAAATTTTTTTATGAAAAACCTACAATGTGACTATTATGATATATTGGATGCATGGATCCAAACTTGTAATGGTTTTCTCTATCCTGCACTTGGTTCTATTAACTTGCTTGTTGAACTTTTTGGCAAGGTTATAGATACTACCTTCATTATCATTCCTACATCTGATCAATTTCAAGTCAAATTTGGTTTGCCTTGGATAACTGCTATGCATGCTATTGCTTCTCCTATTCATAAATGTCTTAAGTTCATTCATAATGGAGAATTAAAAATGATTAATCACACTTTATGTCAACCTTCCAGGCCTAGAGATTGTGCTACTCTCAATTTATTTTAGCCCTTGTTACCTAATTCATGTCCTCCTCACCCTAACAACCTTTTTCGTTCATATCAAGCCTATAAACATTGCAAGATTGTCGAGTTAAGCATGCCTCAGATAGATCTTAACCGTATTATTTTTTCCACTCCTTCTATACCTCCTTTATGCATTACTACTAACTCTATTATTCAACCTCCCAGTGTTTCTTCTCAGCCTACTGTGAATTCTACCAATCGCCCTACATAGCCTATGAAGGAATCAATGGTTATTCCTCCTAGTTCTCCACATGTGTCTAACAAAGAAAAACATAATAAATCTTCTAATGAATGTTGTAAGAAGTGTAGAGCTAATGCTAGGGCCCGTGCTTCTCTTCTTCGAGATTCTTTATCTTCTTTTGATCAACCTATGCCTGATGTGTTGGAAGAAGTCAATATTCACGATGATGTTAAGATGAATAAGTATGATGATCCTATTCGCATCTTAGATCCCATTTTAATTAATCTTGACGAGGAGGATACTTTAGATGATCCTATTGATCTTAGTGATGAATATGAGACCATTGATCTTGACACTGATTTACCTCATATGCTTTCAACTCAATTGAAAATTACACCTAGTATCGAGCAACGCGATTCTCAAGAGGATCCTTGTTTGGAACTAGCTATTATTCCTACTGTATTCAATATAGTCCCTCTTGCGAGTTACCCACCTTCCCGAAATGACATAAACCAAGATGGGGAGAGTAGGCGATGTGCCTGATTGGCTTGCCCTTCATGGTAGCCATTTTTGTATTTGCATGTTATACTATGCTTCTCCCGTAATGTGTTTGCTAAATGTTTGTTAGACTCTTTTATATGACCCTTATTACTTTGTTGGTGCAAGGTGATAAAGGAATCAAACCTATTGTATAATTCCTCTATATGTATCTTTATACTTCTATATGTTGTTTCCATGTTATGTTGTACTTGTGCTATTGTTTGTAAATGTTTTCCTTGTGTAGTCCGCTTGGATCTGTGACATGGTAGCACTAATTATTTTTGGTCTCCATGTTGTGGTCCAAAAACACTCTTCTTCGTAACTCTTGAGTTTTCTTTCCTCCATTGTGATTGCAGTTCTACTTTCTTTGGGGAATGATGTCAATTCATTTTCAATAATATCATATCTATATGTACATGTTATCTTATGATCATACTGATCCCATAGTAGGTAGATCCCTTATGTGTTCTTTGTATGTTAATGTGATATTTCCCTTGATCTGTCTTCATTTGGGGGCATCTCATAGTGGAAACGTAATCAGTAGAGTTGTTTATCTTTCTATCAAAGCCATTGCTCCTATTAAAGTGTTAGCAATGAATTTAATATGGGGGCCTACGCTCTACTCACCTTTTGCACACATGCACTTTCAAAATATTTTCAAGACTTAAAACTTTTCCCCTTTATGGATTAAAGACTAATCCTTAAAGCATGGACATTTTACTTTTTAGGATCTCTTGATCCCTCCAGTTTAAATTTACAAGGATCTCTTGATCCCTCCAGTTTCAATATACAATTTTTTCATCCCTTAAGGTCAAAAGGTGTCCTTAAGAATGGATGTCCTTGATGGGTTGACTAGTGAGTAGCCACATTCACTAGGTGGTTCAATTCCATCTTTCAAGTTACACTTTTCCCTTGTGTGGTTCACAATGGGACATAAGTTCTCATTGGGTGAGGTAACCATACCCTCTTTTTCTTTCTCCTTAAACTGGTGATGTCTCTCTTATTGTTATCTTAGGGTTGATAAAGAATTAAGTCCCTTGGGGGCTTGAGGATTCCTTTATCCCTTGTGATTCCAATAATATTATCTATTCTTTATGATCTCCTTTACCAAGAGTTTGTATTGAGTCCATACTCTTGCTAAAGTGGGGGCTAAATGTATAGTCAGAAAATGGAAGAACTTCCATGGTAGACTGGTTTAGCCTTCTGAGTAAGTGGTTTGGGGTCATGCCAAGCACCTTGAATGGGTTCCTGACTTTGATGTGGCTTTATCCCCATGTTCTGCCCCATTTCCACTTTTTCCAACCTATTTCTGGCACCCCAGACTGAGAAACTAGGACTTTAACCTCAGGGTCAAGGTCAACCTTTTTGGGTCAAGGTTGACCTTGACCTCAACCTAGGTCACAATCAACCTCTTTGAGGCCCGGGGTTAAAATTTTGGAATCTCAGGGTTTCTTGATGTCGGTCTTTGGAAAAATTTAATTCCTGCTTCTAGGTCAGCTGTTTCAAACTTCGGGACAAAAAATACTAAATTATATTTAACATAGGTCCTCTTCTAGGGGCATGGGTCTAATTAGAATTTAATTCTCCTATGTTGGACTCTATAGAAGATTGTGCCCTAATTTCATATAAAAGGAAGCTTTCTCCTCTCATTTTCTCTAACCATTAAGCATTAAGACTTGAGAACCATGAACTATGATCATCAAGCATAATTGAAGAACTTTCAAAGAATTGAAGTGTGAATCCCAAAGGTGAAGAAGAAAGATTTGAAGAAAGCCAAGTAGCCATTTAAGTATTCAACCATTCTCAAGAACTTCTCAAACATCCATTTTCATCAAGGAGATCCATTGGTGGCCATTAAAGGATTCAAGCTCCATGGAGCCCTCTTGTTGAAGATTTCTCCATCCACATTCCTCCAAGCCTCTTCCAATTCAAAAACCCATTCAAGATTGGTGTTGAAGATCTACAAGAAATTGATTGAAGACATCCTACATTCTCCATTCTACATTCTACATCCATTTGGTGCATCCATACTTGTGGAGTCAAGGATTCAAATCCTCCACAAGGACTTTCACATGAGTAAGGTGAATTGTTTCATTTAATTTGTTTATTTCTGCAATTTCAATTATATATTTGAGGTTAATTCCCAAATTGGGGTTTGACCAAGGAAAACCCCCCAACAAACATACCATTTTTCTTGCAGGTACGAGTTCGTAACAGAAGATCAGGACAGAGATTCGGATACCCTTTTCAGAAAACTTTTGGGATCCAAAAACATAATTTTAGTCTAAGAATTTTTAGGTCGGTTCTGCCCTAGGGTGCAATTAGAAATTCTGGCAAATGGTGACATTGACTTGAGGGTACAAATTGGGACTGTCTTAGAACAAAAAAATATTTCTGGGTTTTGTTTGTCTTTGCATTTCTATTCTAGATCCGGTCTTAGATTTTCCAAAAACTCAACACAGGCTTCAAAAAATAGCATTCTTCAGATCTGCAATATTTCAAGGTTAGTGCATTCCTCCTATTCAATTCAATTAAGGTTATCAGTCTATCTAAATCTAAAACAAATTCAAATTAACAAATCAAACCAAGTATTTAAGATCTTCCTTCCTTATTCTTGTTTCCAAATGATCAATTCATTTATGCATTGATCCTTCCTCTTGGGTTAATCAACTTGGATATTTCATTTGCATATCTAAGGATAGAAGGAGAGAATCTTATTTACCCCCATAACATATTTAAATGTAAGGTATTTTATGTTAAATGAATCCCCATTTCATAAATACACCAACACAACATTTTTCTACCTTACAAGAGTTAACCAAGAGCACTGATCAAGCACAAAATTAATCGAGTACAGTGATTACCGAGCAGACACACTTTACCAAGTAGTAGACTAAACCGAGATACACAGTATAACCAAATAGAAATATAACTGAGATATACAGTATAACTGAACAATAGTATAACCAAGATACATAGACAACACTGAGCATCGAGAGACAACATTAACCGAGTGGACCAGAGGCCACATAAAATTTTGTTATGGCACATCATTCTAGGTAACAACTTTTTTCTGACCTAGATAACGATTTACAAAGATCGAGGAGAGCATTAATTATGAATTCACAACATTAATTGTTTATATCTCCTATGTTTAGATGATCAAGGTAAATTATGTACACCGTTGCTCTTAGGTTAGGGATGATATTGTTAAGCCCTAATTAGGTCATAGAGTTTGATATATAATGTATTGATGTCATCTTGTAATGTATGTTGACCAAGCGATGATCAAGTAGCTTCCATACTACGGACATCAAAGATCAGACAAGGGTTTTAAGGACAGAGACTACATTGCAGTAATCAGTTTTTAGAACAAAGGCAAGGGTGCCGAGAAGAACAGATCAGAAGGTATTATCATTCACATTGAGGTGATATATTTTGTATGCACTTAAAGGATCTGTATCAACAATATTGAGATTGTATATATTTAGATCACATTTCTATTACTCTCTAACAATTGTAATATTAGACCCCAAAATCTCTTAACAGAGTATACTTAACCATCTTTTTGTAAATCTCTTAACCGAGTGCACACATACTTTGTGTTGCTAAATCCTCTCATGAGGTAGATCTAATCAATCTCATTGTTACTCCTAATATGGTAAGATCATTAGAAGTGATCAATATTTATTAGCTTTAACAGACAACTTTATTTACAGCAGTAGTGAAGTTTTGTGGGTCTCATCCCCACCGCTGTTTTTACCTTCTAACATGGGTTTTCTGCGATACCAAAATAGTAGTGTCATTAGTACTTAATTTTATGTATGTGTATTGTTTACTTTACATGCATTTACATTTCAACAGTGACATTATATGTTTGGTGTATGCATTCTACTCAGTCGGTTATTACAGAATAATTGGTTACAAAGATTAGTCTAAAAGTTTTTAAGGGTACTAATTCACCCCTCCCCTCTTAGTACACACCTCTCCATTATCCCAACAAACCTGTCAATGCCCGATACAATCACTAGACATATAGAAGAACAAATGGTGATTAAACCAAGTCACAAACATGGGTGTTGTGTTGAATAACCAAGGAGATCAAGGGCACAATCAACCTTTCTCACCATTATAAAAACCCCCCAGTGCAAGCGAGGGATTTGAACCTGTAACCTGGATCTGATACCACTTGTTACAACTAGCGACTGTTGTTGCATGAAAAGATAGACCTGTTAATGCTCGATACAACCACTAGACATATAGAAGCACAAGAGCTAGTTAAGCCATGTCACAAACCTGACCGCTACGTTGAACAACCAAGGAGACCAAGGGTGCAGTCAACCTTTCTCACCATTGTAACAATGCATCCATAGTAGTATAAAATAGAAAAACAAATACAAAATAATCAAGACATATCTTAGAGAGAGTACATAGAATAAAATAATCATCATATTTTATCACCCCACATTATTTCAATTGCAATATAAGAGAGTTAATATTTGTGAATAAATATTGAATATTGTCAAAATGCGTAGGATCTAGATTCATTAGTTCATTCTCCAATCTCAACTTCCTCATCTTGTCTCTCTTACCAAAGAGACTCTTTAAGGTAGTCCAAATTTCATTAGTATTTTTACAAGATACAATATGATATCTCAAATAAGCAGAAACAAAAATAATGAGAGTACTAAGAGCTTCATCTCTTCAATCAAACCATTTCTTCTTTTATGTGGCACTTGTGGATTTTGGTTCTTGACCAAGGGTTATTTGCTTCAATTTAAAATTTAACAATAAATATTCATATTAGATTTCCAATTATGATATTTATGTGGAGTGAGAAGTTCTATCTTAGGTAGATCCATGATACAAGAGAATGTGCCAAGTTTTTCAAACAATAATAGAAAAATAATATGCAACTTCAACAAAGTAAATGTATTAGAAAACATAAAAATATTTAAAAAATATCTCAACTATGGTTTAGTTGGCTAAAATACCTTTTTGACGATATAGGGTTTATCAAAATTGGTCTCGGTTTGCAAAAGTTGTTCAAATTTGAAAAAAAGGCTTGTGAAAGGGCACTTTCAAAGCACTAGGGAACTAAAAATTGCTAATCCAACTTTTCTTGTTCCCTTGTGGGTTGAGCTGCAAAAATATCAAGAGAAGGAATTATCTGTCCACTACTAAGAGCATCTATAATAGTATAAAATATAGAAATAAATATAGAATAATCAAAATCGAGCTTAGAGAGAATAAATAGAATCAATTATTCATCATCTTTTGTCACCCCACATTCTTTCAACTGTAATATAAGAGAGTTAAAATTTGTGAATAAATTTTGAATATTGTCAAAATACATAGGATCTAGACTAATTAACTCATTCTCCTATCTAAACTTCCTTATCTTATCTAGCTTACCAAAGAGAATCTCTTAGCTAGTATAAATTTCATTAGGATTTTTACAAGATACAATATGATATCTCAAATAAGAAGAAATAAACATAATGAGAATATTGAGAGCTTCATCTCTTTGAGCAAACCATTTCCTCTTTTCTATAGCACCAGCGGGTTCTAGATCTTGGCAAAGGGTTATTCACTTCAATTGAAATTTTAATAATAAATTTTCATATAAGATTTCCACTTATGATAGTTATATGGAGTGAGAAATTCTTAGACAAATCCATGATACAAGGGAATGCACTAAATTTTTCTCACAATGCCAAAAAACAATATGCAACTTCAATAAAGTAAATGGAGTAACAAAATCAAAATATCAAAAAAATACCTCAACTACAATTACTTTGGAAAAAATATTTATTCAATGATATATGGTTTGCTAAAATTGGACTCAGTTTGCAAAAGTTGTGCAAGTTTGAATAAAGGTCTGTAAAAAAGAAACTTTCAAAGGACCAAGGAAGTGAAAAATCCTAAGCCCATAATTCTCCATGTGACCATGAAAAAGAACTTGAAAAAAGAATTAGGGTCCTAGTCACCAAGTATCAAAATGCCTCAATCATCAGTAGGGACAAGTCACTACACTTGCCAGAGAGTGAAAGCACAAGTCTTTAGAGGTAGAGAAATAAAGTGGTAAGGATCTAAAATGTTTGAGATCATATAGAGGAGGTGAGTTTATATCAGATGAATTCACTAAATTTTGTAATGATCATGGTATAAAAGACAAGTTTCTGCACCAAGAACGCCACAACAAAATGAGATTGTTGAGAGAATGAAAAGATCAATAGTTGATTGTGCTAGAACACTGATGATAGAACAAGGCATAACCCAAATATTCTGGAGTGAAGCTGCCAGTACTGCTATTTACACACTGAACAAAGTACAATTGAAGAAAGATACCAAGAAGACACCTTATGAGCTATGGTATGGATACACACCCAATGTAAGTTATTTCAAAAATTTTGGCAGTCAATGTTATATCTTAAAAGATGATAGAAATGGAAAACTTGACTCCAAGAGTGATG
>MU214503.1:27666-45219 GCA_018584345.1 Thuja plicata | reverse complement strand
TATGACTATTTTATAAAATCTGGGCGAACCGGTCAACTAGTTTACGGTGTTTTTTTTCGCCAATTTCTATAGCCCGATCGGGACATATTCGCCAATTGGCGAATAATCGCCACTAAAAAAATCCCTACTTATTGGGTAAATGGATTGAATTATAATCTATTGAGTGTTTCTTAGTTCAATAATTTAGGTCACAAAGTAGCATTTGAAACTAAGAAGGCAAAGATCTTCAACAAATCTGGGAATCTGATTGGTACCAGTGAGTAGACAAAAGGTAACTTATTCTATCTGAATGATACTGACTCCACTTGTTTGATTGCTACAAATGAAGACATATGGTTATGGCACAAAATACTGTGTCATGTGAACTTTAAAAACATGATGAAAATTAGAAAAAAGAGAAATGTCAGAGGCTTACCAACAATGACCAAGCCTGACAACATCATGTCTAAAAACTTTAAAAAAGGTAAAATGACAAAGTCTAGTTTCAAAAGAAAAACCCATAAATCTGATGCAGTTCTAGAATTAGTCCATACTAATTTATGTGGACCCATGAGGACAAAGAGTTATTATGGAGATAGATGCTTTATTCTCTTTGTTGATGATTACTCTAGAATAATGACAGTTATGTTTCTAAAAGATAAACCAGAAGCATTTAAGATGTTCAAATGGTATAAGGCTATGGTAGAGAAACAAAGTGGTACAGATCTAAAATTTTTGAGATCAGATAGAGGATGTGAGTTTATATCAAATGAATTCACTAACTTTTGTAATGAGCATGGTATAAAAAGATAGGTTTTTGCACCAAGAATGCCACAGCAAAATGGGATTGCTGAGAGAAGGAATAGATCAATAGTTGATTGTGCTAGAACACTGATGATAGAAAAAGGAATCACCCAAATATTCTGGAGGGAAGCTGTCAGTACTGCTATTTACACACTGAATAGAGTAAAATTGAAGAAAGACACCAAGAAGACACCTTATGAGCTATGGTATGGATACACACCCAATGTAAGTTATTTCAAAATTTTTGGCAGTCAATGTTATAGTTTAAAAGATGATAGAAATGGAAAAATTGACTCCAAGAGTGATGAAGGAATTTTTCTAGGGTATTCTACCAAGAGAAAAGATTACAAATGTCTAAACAAAGCCTCTAACAGAATGATTGAAAGTGAAAATGTAAAGATAGATGAATTTGCAGAGAAGAATGAACAAGAAAGAACTAAAGAACTAGAGGACTACAATAAGTTCACTTATAACAAGGAACCTGACACTCTACCCTACCAACAATGTAGAGCCCCTGAGCTACAAATCATTGCTCTCGAGCATCAGGCTACAAATACTGACGGTTAGGATAATGATAAAGATAATGTGCAAGGTGATGAAGAACATAATGAAGATCAGAAATAATGATCAAGCTGATAGACAAAGAAATATACCTGTACTTTTAAGATATGTAAGAAGGAACCATCCAGAGGTCCAAATCATAGGAGATAAGAAAGCTGGTACAAGAACAAGAAGTAAGTCTTTAAACTCAAATTGTTTAATTTGTGAGTTTGAGCACAAATCTGTCAATGCTGCACTAGATAATGAGGAATGGATAAGTTCTATGAATGATGAGATTGAGAAGATTGAGAAAAACAAAACATGGTCACTTGTGCCAAGACCATATGACAAGAATGTCATCGGTACAAAATGGATATTGAGGAATAAGCTGAATGAGAATGGAGAAGTCACAAGAAACAAAGCAAGACTAGTATGCAAAGGGTATGCACAAGAGGAAGGTATAGACTATGGAGAGACCTTTGCACCCATTGATAGGCTAGAAGGAGTAAGAATATTACTTTCTTATGCTGAATTCAAAGGATTCAAGGTATACCAGATGGATGTGAAGTTAGCATTCCTAAGTGGAATACTTGAAGAAGAAGTATACATTGAACAACCAGAAGGGTTTGTTGATCCAGACAAGAGGGACATGGTATGTAGACTTCATAAAGCCTTGTATGGATTGAAACAAGTTCCAAGAGCCTGGTATGAATGACTTCATTCCTATCTAATAAGTATTGGATTTGTAAGGACTAGTGAAAACAATAATCTTTATTTAAAAGAAGATACTGATGCTAACACCTTGATTGCTAAAATATTTGTTGATGACATCATATTTGGAGGCAATGATATGCTATGAAAATCATTTTCTAATGAGATGAGCAAAGAGTTTGATACGTATATGTTTGGTGAGGTCAAGTTCTTTCTTGGTCTACAGATCATTCAACAAAGTGAAGGAATCTTCATTACACAGTCCAAGTACATCAAAGAGGTCCTAAAAATTTTCAAGATGGAAGAATCCAAACCAGTTGGAACACCAATGGATACTAGATGTAAGTTGACAAAGGAGGAAAAAAAAATAGAGGTAAATCAGACTTTGTATAGATCAATGATTGGAAAACTCATGTATGTTGTACACACTAGACCAGATATTACACATGCAGTAGGAATTGTTGCTAGATTTTCTACTAACCCCAAGGAATCACATATGATTGCTGTGAAAAGAATTCTAAGATATCTGAAGAATACTAAGGAATTCGGCTTATGGTATAGAAGAGAAGGAAAATTTGACCTTAAGGTGTTTACCGATGCTGATTGGGCTGGGAATCTTGATGACCGGAAGAGCACAACTGGAGGAGCATTCTTTATGGGTGACAAACTTGTCACATGGATTAGCAAGAAGCAAGGATGCATCTCTCAATCTACTATAGAAGAAAAGTATGTTTTTGCTATTGCAAATCACTCAAATATTGCATGGATCAAACAGTTGCTGGAAGGTATGCATATGAAAATCTTAGAACCAGTGATTATCTATTTTGATAACACCAGTGCAATAAACATTTCCAAGAATCCAGTCATGCATACAAAAACTAAACACATTGCCATCAAGTATCATTACTTGAGAGAACAAGTTCAAGAAAAAGAGGTGATACTTGAGTATGTGAAATCCAAAGAACAATTAGCTGATATCTTCACCAAGCCACTTCCCAAGGATACATTTGAGTACCTGAGAAAGAGACTAGGGGTAAAACCCTTGTCTACCAGTCAGTAAAATGACTGAAGGCTGCATCAACCTATATTATCAGAATATCATTCATGTTGATGCAAGAAACAAGATGAACTTAAAAGATACATCTATATATAGACAGGTATATATCAGAATCGAGCACCAAAACATATTGTTGTATTGATGATGGATAAGGGAAACTCAAGGAATATATTATGGATAAAAAAAAGAAAAGATTGTTTGACATGAATGTCGGATATTTGTAAAATATTTGTTTGGCATTGTTTTCAAAGGGAGAGAGATTATCCATATTATCACATTCTTCAAAGAAAAAGGAAGAGAGATTATCCATTATCAGATCACTCCAACATGGAGAGATTATATCCTTAAGGAGAGAAAGTTGTATTAAAGATTATACAAAGGGATAGTTGCTAAAAAGAGAAAAAGACATCAAAATAGGAGAACAGTCAAAAGGAGAGAAATTGACACAAGAAAAGGACTCAACACATCAAAAGACAAGAGAACTACAAGAATCAAATCTAAGCTAAAACAGAGCTTACCAAAGTTCAAACATTTATCGGTTGACAAAAGGGAGAGAATGGTAGTTTGATGAATCTCAACAGTTGTATTTCATATTGTATTAGAAATAGTATAGCGTGATCATATAAGTTTGTTGCCATCAATGCCAAATGGAGAGATTGATGACATGTAAGTGGTTAAATGTTTGATAATGTTAAGTTGAAGATAATGCAAGGCATTAAATTAGTTAATGGTTTGTATTGTCATTGATGTCAACTTGATATCATCTGTACAGTCATGTACATAATGCCAAAGACTTCAAAGAATCAATGGAACAAAGGTTATGCTTTCAACAATGCATAAAAGTCAAGTATTCACTAAGTGACAAACAACACCGATGGAGTGCACACCATTGGTAAAGGTAAAGAAGAAAAGTCATAGTGATACCCGACGAGAAGAAGACAGTGTTGCCTGATGAAGCAAACCATAGGATGCCCGATGAGCTGAAGACATAGTTGCCCAACGAGAAAAAATCCAATGATGCCCGACAGATGGAGACCCTGAAGCTAACTAGAGTCACACCGATGGAACTGGCAGTTGTAGCTGATGACTAACTGAAGAGTTGACTGATAGAATAGAGAGTTTAGAAAATGACAAAATATCTAGCTGGCAAGAGCTAAAGATAGACTTAACTGGTTGTTTTCTTTGTTTTATTCGACCAGAGTTAAGTAATTGATTTAAAGCTGATTTATACAATTGGCATGAAGATAACTATGAGACAAATCAGGAGTTATGCTTTAAATCAAATAGGTTGGATTGTTTTTCACGCCAAGAACCAAGAATCAAGAATCAAGAATCAAGAAATAGTGAATATCATGTCTATATAGGAGACAAGCTTAATTCATTTTTGTATCACATGAAAAGGGGTTTAAGGGGAGTAAATAGAAAGAGGATTCTAAAGAGAAACTGATGAAGAACAACTTCATGTAGTACTGATCAATCAAGCTGAAGGAGAGCTAAGGAATTCTGTAGACATCGACGAAAAGTAAGCACAACATCACATAGAAGAAATTATGGAGCACAAAAGAATTGAATTGATACATTGATCAGAGAGGTAATGTACTTAAATAGATTTGAAAATATGCAATTGAAGTTGCATTATAAATAGGTCATTTTGTTTTAGTTTAACTATTGAAGCATCAAGTCTCTTAATAGAGCATAACTTAATAGTCTTGTATAAATTGAGGTACATTTGAAGGAGTGCCAAAAAGGTTGATTCATGAAAGTAAAATTGGATATGCCCATTGCCTATTGATAGTCTAAGAGAGAGGCTGATTCAAGGATGGCATCATTAGATGCCCGATACTAAGTGACAACCTATATGTGTAAAATCCTCTAACAAGGTCACACCTAACAGTGTGTTTGTAACCTTTAACAGGGTTGGCTCCTAACAAGGCTCACTTCAAAAGAGTGAAAATTTGGGGTACTGGTCCCAGTGGTTTTTTCCCTAAACAAGGTTTCCATGTTAAAATCCATGTGTTATATGTGTGTATGATATATTTCTTTACTATTTTATATCTCACATAATTCATTATGGATTTATCAGTATACTATGCATATTTACTCTATTTCGGTAAATGGATAACTGCTTATCGGTAAACATTAAGAAGAAGGTTTAACAGAGCAATCTGACAAGTAGTAAGTTGATATAAGTTGTTCAAGGCATTCATCATGTAGGAAAAACATAACTTGATAAATAATTAGTGGTTATAAGAGTTGAAGGGTTGATTTAAGGATTAATTTGAGGCCACTGATCCACCCCCCCTCTCAGTTATTACTAACACTACATAGAGCATCCATAGTAGTATAAAATACAAAAAATATATAGTATAATTAGGACCTAACTTAGAGAGAATAGATAAAATCAACTACTTATCATTTATTTCATTGTCACCCTACATTCTTTCGACTACAATATAAGGGAGTTAAGATTTGTGAAGAAATCTTAGATATTGTCAAAATGCATAGGATCTAGACTCATTAGTTCATTCTCGAATCTAAAATTCATCATCTTATCTGGCTTGCTAAAGAGACTTTCTAAGGATATTTTTACAAGATATAATATGATATCTCAAATAAGGAGAAACAAACATAATGATATTACTCAGAGATTCATCTCTTTGATCAAACCATTTCCCCTTTTTTGTATCATCTGTGGATTCCTAATCTTAGCCAAGGGTTATTCACTTCAATTAAAATTTTAGCAGTAAATATCCATATTAGATTTTGATTTATGATAGTTGTGTGGAGTGAGAAGTTCTATCTTAGGAAGATGCATGATACAAGAGAATGCACCAAGTTTTTTCTCAGAATGCCAAAAAAAAAAATATAAAACTTCAACAAAGTAAATGGAGCAACAAAAATCAAAATATCAAAAACAATATCTCAACTATGGTCAAGTTGGTGAATAAATTTTTCCCAATGATAAATGGTTTGCCGAAATTGGACTTTGGTTGCAAAAGTTGTGCAAGTTTGGAAAAAAGACCTATAAAAAGGCACTTTCAAAACACGAGGGAATTGAAAAATGCTAAACCCACGATTCTCTACATGATTATTAAAAATCCCATGATTCTTTGTGACTATGAAAAAGTATCTGGCAAAAGAAGTAGGGCTCTAGTCACTAAGTAACACCTCAATCACCAGACGGGATAAGTCACCACACTTACCTAAGAGTAAGCAAGAAAAAGTCTTTATAGGTGCATGCGCACATGGAAAAATCCATTAATGGACTAATTTTGCCTAAGAAAACATGAGGTTGTGGTGCAACTTATCTATTTAAAGCCTACAAACTACCTCTAACTTCCAATGTGGGACAACGAAATTCCAAAAATGAATGTACAAGCATATCTCTTGGGCCCACAATGCACAACAAAATCCTAAGGGCATAATTATCAAGCCAAGACTTTAGAATATTATTAAGTATGAAAAAATAAATGTATTGGCAAATAATGCATTACCATTCACTAAATAACATTGCACAAATGAAGACACGAGCAAGGCAAAAATATTACAAAATTTCAAGATTAATGGTTGCAGGATTAATTACAATGAATACAATTCTATGCTTTTATTGAAAAACACATCTCTAAAAATAAAGAAAAAGATTAAAAAAACTAATATATGCAAATTAGTGCATGATATGCAAACTAAAATTGAAAAATAAAACTAGAGCAGACTAAATTGAACTAAACTAAATATAGCTCAAACATGTACTCAAAATAATAAAATAAATTATTGAATTCATAAAATAGATGCACCTTTTATCATAGAACAACCCGAGTCTCTTATGGTGCACCTTTAACTTCTATAAAACATTTACCAAACAACAATTACTACAAAGAGTTGTAACACCATGCTAGGATGAATGGCTGGTAATAGATAAACCCATGCAAATAGTAACTAGCATAAGATCTAGAAGGTGCTAGTCAAAAGATGTCTGCCAACTATAGAATGATGCTTAGGGAAAAGCACACAAATGACCTAGAGAAAATAGGCCTACTAAAGTAATAAATGAAAGAGGTGACATGCTAAAAATGAGGACATCATGGGCCTCCAAAATATAAAAGTTTGTATTCTATGGTCAAAGAGAAGATTGTTGGTGATAAGGTGCTGGCCAATGGTATATGCTATGTGTCAAAAAGAATAAAAGGAATGCACCAATAAACAAAAAAAAGCCATGGGTTGAGGATAAAATGGACTGATCCTCAGTTAAGGTACCCAAACACGAGCCAATAAGGATATGAAGCATTGAAAAAAATGATTATTTTGGCCAAAAAATTGCAGTCACAAACAATTTGTATACTGCCTCTTCTAATCAAAAGATATAGGTGACTAGGTCAGGCCTCGAGACAAGCCATAGATATTATATTACCATAATCCAAAAAATATGAATTTGGCCACAATGATAGAGAATACGGATAAATGAAGGCCTCCACCACTAAAGAAAATAAAATCATGTGCAAAGAAGCCACCAAATACAGTAAATATAACTAGAGAGAATTAACAATTTGTGCCAAATGAGAATGGCACGATTAGTCATCAATTGAAAAAACCTTCAATGTAGAAAATAATATGATCTCAAAACCAGATAAAAAATTCACATACAAGAGGAGGCTCTGATATCATGTAAGAGAAATCAATCTCCTAGGAGTATCAACCTACAAAATATAACCTTTATATAGAGAGAGAATGATATTTCACTTCACCAATGGATGAATAGTATTGAGACACAAATTAATGTACAAATCCTTTTTTTTATAGAGGCAAGGAGGGAATTGGTAAAGATATAATCAACAACCAAATAAATAAAAACTAAATGAAAATATAATAATGCCTGAGTAAACTTAAGCACGAGTAAATGGTAAAACTCATTTACTCAACATAAACAAAAGTTTATCTAGAATTCTCGCTAGCATAAGAAGATGTTGATGATGGAGAGAGATCCATCTACTTCATTATTTAGTCACCTTGATTATAGGAATCACACATAAGTGGAGAAAGAGAGCCGAGCTATATTTTTTGTCCCATGTGTTATGCCCTGCATCCCCGTCCCTACATTTTGTGTGCAAAATGTTGTGTCCCCCTTTTTTTTTGCTTTCTGATATTGGCTCTTGCCTTGTCTTTTCCTTTGTTTTCTTTGTTTTTTTAATTCTCTGGGTTTTTCTTTCCCAGAGTGTTGGTTTTGTTTTGTTTTTGTCTCTCGTTTCTCTGGGACCCGGTCCTAGAGTTGGTCATCCTTTGTCAGGGGCTGGATTCCGGACTCTAGGATTCTTCGCCACAATGTCTTCTTTCTGTAAGAGGGTATAGTTGCATGGAATCTCTGGGCCCGACATCTGGAGATCTGTCTATTCGGAGTTTGCGAAAGGAAAGGTAACTTGATTTTTATCGTGGGTATAAATAGAAATTACCTGTCATTTTCACAATTACCGTGATTAAAACACTTAAGCAATTTGAGTGATTCTAGAGCAATTTTAAAATGATTTAGCGAGAATCCAGTGCGGACTATTTCAAGCTGTTCTGAACAATTGTGGGTGGTTTGTGGTGGTAAGTGGTGATCGTTTGACGTAGGGGCTATTATAGAGCATTCATGGCATGAGCTCCTTTCCTTGCCCTTCTTCATTTTCAGGTTGGTGCCTTCTTTCCTCTTTGTTTTCCTGCTTTTTGGTTTTTGTCTGGTTTTTGTGTTGTCTTGCATTTCTGTTGGTGTTGTATTTCTTTCTGGTTCGCCGCCCATTGGTGGGTCGGCTCTGCCAGAGGGTTGTCTGCCCTTTGTGCAGATGTAGGATAATGTAAATGATGTAGATGTTTGTACATTTCCTAGTTTTGTAAATAGCGGCTCTACATTTTATGTATATATGTACATTTGGTATATATTATTGTATATCCCTTCGCTTGTCATGTATATGTCCTTTAGCTCTGCTTAAGTTAGGTGTATTCTATGTATAGTTGATTGGTATTCTATCGAGCTCACCATGCTACATTTGTCTCCTATTCCTAATTTGTGAGCTCGCTCTGAGCATAATACCGCCTGGTTGAAATTCGGCTCTCGGCCAGTTTCAACCAGGTGGTTTTCTGTCTCCTCCGTAAACCAGCCTGTTCTTCATTTATGTCCCATGCACGCATTTAAATTTTTCCAAGTGCCTTCACTTTTTGCACATTCAGACAGTTGGCTCACCGTCACGATAACTTCCATTAATTGCATAGCCATGTGGTGTCCATGTAGGTCTGACGACTCACTTTTTGCGCACACCTTCCAACAGTTAGTTTTCTGGACTTTGGATTTCTTTCCATCACCCAACCCACATCTTGCTTTTACTAAGTGTGATGAGACCCCCTGGCCTAGATATTGGTTAAATTTCCAATTTTTCAAAATATATATATACTTTCTGAGATTTTTGAACTAAGCTAACTTTTTAGGGAAAGCGGGTGCCACGGTGGTAAGATCTCCGGACCCTGGAGTTTTTATTTATATATGTTCTAATGGTCGCCTTGCCTTGCAGGTTTCTAGAACAACATACTTTCATCATGTCTGAAGCTTTCGCATCTTCACCACCTGGGAGTTTGAAACTTCCTTCTACGGCAATTACCAGAGCAGCTGTTAGGTCCAAAATAGAGAAAGCTCTAGAGAAACTGCCCCTAAGCATGAAATATGTAAAGGACAAAAATATCATGGGCTTGAGGATTGAGTCCAAAGTTCAAGTCATTATCGATACTAGTGTCGGGACATGGCTCGAGATGCAGGCCTTGGTAAAAATGATGTACATTCAGCGGCAAGTCGGGGATCCATTGGCCATTAAAATTGAGAATTCTAGGATTCTTAAGGCAACTTATTTCCCATGCTTGATGCAGTCACTAGAGCTTATTATTACACTTGCAGCACACTACAATACATCCATCCAGGCCATTATGCTCGCATCCCCAGAGCCAACTGGGTATCCCACCCCTATGGTGTCTCTCGATGCCACAACTTTTCAGACGGGCTTGGGGATTCCTCAATTTGATAGGCCAGCTATAGTTACCAGATCAGATGCCTTAGCATAGTTTAAGCAGTTGGAGGAAGCGGCCCGTATATATATGAATAATCATTGGCTCAAGACCCCAAAGAGGGATCCCAAGAGGATGAAGCTAGAAATCCCCAGGTCCAAATTCAAGGAAAGCATCCAGATGGGGATGATAGCATTATGTCGGGTCTTTAGGAAACCACATGCCCAAGAATTCTCTGGGTGGATGTATTACTTCCTACTTGGTATCAGCATGGACGGGGAGTATTTTGACTAGGCCACCATAATCTCAAACCACGTGGATTCCCAATTCCTCCAGATGGTCCAAAAGAAGAAGTTTTATATGACTTCCTATGTTCTCTGGGCCCTGGCACAACATCAACCCCACACCAATGGGTTAATTATAGAAGGCATACTTAGGATAGCTCCTGGCCAGAAAGCCCCTTGGGATCATTTCCCACAAATCTAGTGGGAGGCCAGTTTCCCTAGTTTTTTCTAGGTAAATGACGCCTTCGTTTACTACAACCTGCTCACACCCACCCGGGATGCAGGATACCGCCTATCTACAGAGGCGATGAATTTGGTCCAGAGTTACGACCATTATTATATACAATTTCAATAGCATACATACATAAGGGTGACCGGCTTCTCCGAGAAACCCTACTTGTTGCCCAAACATTGTGGGGACAAGATAATTCTCCTAGAGTATTGCAGGCAAATCCTGGAGTTGCACACATTTTTAAGCCTAAAGAAGGTGATAACCATCCCATTCCCAATCACTTGTGAGAATTATTCATGTATTTTGGCCACCGCCAAGGAAGCAGAAAATGAGCTTAAAAGCTATAACTTGGCAGAATTCTACTTGGCGCGGAAGCATTTCGATCGACATGGCAAAATTGTGTCAGCACTTCCCCGGGCATCAGAGCCCCACCAATACCACATGGAAGACTTATGGGAAGATTTCTAGGATGACATGGAGGTCCAGAGCTGGCACTACCTCAGGATGACCACAGGGATGATGGAAAGATTGAAGCTCCGGAGATTTTCGGATGACTTCTCAAACACTGGCTCCACAATAGATCCCCAGTACAAAGTAAAGGGGATTGATAAGTTGGCCCTCCCACCAATGGACTGGGATGCCTAGGAGGGTCTCACCATTGAATAGTTCACCTACAATGTGGTTGAACACAGCCACACCTACTTTAAGAAGGTGTACCCCGGGAGTGTCTGCTGGGCTGCCCAGCCGATACCAAAGTTAACCCCGGGGGACGGGACTTCTTCACAAGGAGGAGATAAGGGAAAAGGAATAATGAAAACTCCAACTATGCAAGAGGTCCCCATAAGGGAGCATCTGCAACAATTGCTGGCAGCCTCCCATTACGTGAAATATAGATTGATCATACGGCTAGCAACTCCAGTGCTCATGATCGGACCCATCTGTCTGCCTTCTTCTCCCTCACTAGCGGCCTTAATGGTTAAGGCAATGGGGTTGGATCCAGAAGAACAAGTAGTACTAAGGGATGTGGGGCCACCCTTAGTCACTAGGAGTAAAAAGAGGCTTAACCAAAAGCCCAAAGTAGAGCCAGAGCTGGTGATGCCCCAGATCCCGCAAGTTGAGATCCTTTCCTCTAATTCCCTGGAGCCAGAGAGGGAACCAGAGTCTACTGATGTCCTGGCCAATCCTCCCCCGCAGGATGAGTTTGATGATGTCTTTAGAACTGACGAGTTTGGGAATTTACAGGGGGACATTGAGCAGACAAAGGTTGAAGTTCCAGAATAGGAGGAAGCTCCAGAATAATAACCTGCACAGGAGCAGGAAGAACAGGTGGAAGAGGAGAAAGAGACAGAACAAAATGTTGCCTCTAAAATCCTAGAGATACAGGACATGGAAGTGGACCAACAACAACAAAGTGAACAAGTGGCATCAGCTGGGGGAACTGAACCTACGGGAGCAACCGTAACCCTAGCCGTCGTGTTCCAAGTGCCACTCCCAGGAATGACATTTGGGCAGGTAATCACTGCGGCCCAAACACTAAATCTTAGCCTAATACCTCCCCCATTGCTGAAAGATGTACTTATAGAAGAGGACACCCCAGTGATAGAGGCTGAGGAGGAATAACAACATGAAGAGGAAGAAACCCCGGGGCGGCCGATGAAGACCCAGACATAGCCAAAGATACAGATGACAGGGCAAAAGAAACAGATGTCGCCGGGGAAAATGTTGCCGACAAATCAAAAGATACAGGAAAGGGGCCGGGCAAGACCCGTACCACAGAAGAGGAATATCAGCAAGATATCGGGGAAGAACCAAAGGAACAAGCTTTGGCTAATAAGCCACTCCTTCCGCCATAGTGGTTAATAGAAAGAAGGAAAAGGAAGGCCCCGCTGACTCCCAAAGCTCATCTCTCCCTGGTTGAGATGATGGCTTAGGCCCAGGACTTACCAAAGGCCAAGAAAGCCCAGACTGTTCATACTCTTCAAACCAGGCCGGGTAGAGAAACAGTTGCAGTGGTAGCAACACCTCCCCCAGACGCTGACAAAGCCACCGCTGAGGCTGGGGATTATAATATCACAGAGATATCATTGGGAAAGAGGGGAAAATAGGGTGAGGTAAACCTATTAAAAGAAGCGGCCAAGGCAGTAGAGGTCCATTATGAAAAGGAGGCCTAAAGGCTCAAGGTGGAAAAGGAGAAAACTACAAACCTCATGGGGTTGCTAACTGAGCTAGCCCGACCTATCAGTGCTATTCCTCTGGAGGCCTCTACATATGATGCACCACTACCACAGAGTGATAGATTCATTGCGGGAAATGAAGAAGAAATCCCAGGCGGTCGATGAGTGGGTCGCTCTACAGTTGGGAAACATCTGGCGTTTCCTGGTGTCCACCTTCCTAGACTTATATGCGGCCCACCATGTTTTGCATTAGGCCAAAACCATTATCAACATATGGGAGGGTGACATCAAAAATTATGAAGCGTTGAAAGTTGAGTTCTAAGAACTCCTCGACCTTGGGGAGGAAGTTGTTTCTGAGTCTGGAATTTTGGGAGAAGAGTCCTTCGATTTTGTGAGAACCCAACACTCCAGACGTGACCTCACATTGGGGGTAATCAAGAAAATGGTGGGGACTCTATGGGAGAAAATCAATATAGTACAATATTCTTTTAATTTATACAAGTCTTTTGTTACGAAGGTCTCCAGAGCTGACCCATTCAGCACTGACACTTGCACACCGGAGGAGTACATCCTGGGGAAGTTCAATGAGCTGATGGAATCAAGGTATGAATCCTTGGAGGGAGTAGATGGCACCCAAATGATGAGAATAAATCATATGGTACTCAATGGCCACGATGCAGAAAAAATGGCCGATGAGTTTAAGGGAAATGTTCCAGACCTGGGGGAACATATCAAGGTGGCTAAATACCGGTGGGCGTTGATGAAGATGGAATCTCCCATCTCCTCCAGACCTTCAATGACAATAAGAAACAATAAAGATTCTCTGGGGGGCGGAGAAAACCCAAGTATTTTTGTATTCTTTATTCTTTCGGAATGTAAGTTCCCAGATCCTGGAGTCCCGGATCCTATATTTTGTATTCTTTCAGTGACCCGTGTCTTGGTCCCCAAGGCTGACCGATCACTTTCAAGTAGTTAATAAGGGTTGTTGAAGGTTTTCAGAAGGCAGATAGCTACATCAAGGCACGTCGGATCAGTAAGAGGCTTTCTGACAAATGATCTTCTCGAGGCGTCGCTCTAGATGTACACCTGGCGCATTGGAGACAGGCCGCCGCATTTCCCATTTATGAGGCATGTAGCCTCGATCCCCAGTGGATCAGATTTCTTCCTTCCCTTTCTTGGCTCTCTTCTCGAGGCTGATTCTTCCACTTCATCTTCTTGTCTTATTCTTCTGACATGTCAGACCTTCTCCGTCTCGAGGTCTTTTGTAAAGTGGTGCAGGTAGTACCGGCCACCGGATATTATATTTTATGGCAAGATGTAAAATAGGGTTCGGGTTAGGGTTAGAAGGGAAAGGTGTATAAATAGAAAGCCTGACCCTATTCCAAGGGTCGGCAAAATTGATGATTTTGCAGTCCATAGTAATAGAAAAGAAGTATTTTCATTTCTCAGTTGCAGAGCTCAATGCTCCTTGGTCTTCAAGCTTTCAGTAGTTAGATGCTCCCTTGGAGCCGCCATTGTACCATGCACCCGTGCTTGCTAGAGGGAATGTTAATGAAGAAGAGAGAGTTCTTGTAATGACGTTGTTGGCACTTTTTCTTCTAAGTTAATGGTCTTTTATGTTTAATGTTCTTCATGTCTTCTTCTCTGATACTTTAAGTAGATTAATGACCTCCTTTCCCTTGCTACCGATAAAATATGAACTGATGGTTGTGTATTTCTTTGGTATTTAGTGTAGTATATTAGAGAATTATTAATGTATTGAATGTTTAAACATGACTATAGGTAGATGAAATACTTCTAACCCTACAAGATCTTTTTCAATTTATTTGCTAAGTGTAAGAATGCTTGGAGAAACCTCACCTTCCTGAATCCCTGGAGAGAACGAGTTGAAGAAACTAGCTATCCCCCTCGAAAATGGTCACATCTCCCAACTAAGCCCCACACCGTCAAGACCTGACTCTCAGGTGCTTGGAGGCCGAGGGAATCTCATTTCCTCGGATAACCTTTGCAGGAAAAGTTGGCCGGTACCCGGTGACAACTTACATCTACTGGCGGACCCGGTCACCCAAGTCCCGTCAACACCATGATACTACATGTTGAGGCACACAAAATAGGTTGTCAAAAGGTTTCAGTCCCTTCCATAATTTTCTTACACAACCTATGCTATCAAGAATATTTGAGCTACTCATTGCTCACTCAACATATTTGAGTTAACGTGTGAACTAAAATTGTCCTAAAAAAGTAATATTGACTAGTTAGTGGAAAATTCAGTTCCACAATTTAAATTGGTGGATTATAATTTCCCTATTGAGTGGGTGTGTGCCATATAGAAATAATCCTATGATAAAGTTCCTTGTAGATCATATATATCTAGAGGATACCATAGTTTAATTAAAGAGGTGATTATATACACCTTGGCTACTAGACATGTCATAATTCGAGATGTTTTACACCATAGAGGTTTTGATGGCTCCTTGTTATATTGTGTAGATGATGAAAAATATTGACGTGTCTTAGAAATATATGATGATGATATCTGTGTTATGAATTTTAGAAGTGACAACATAAAAATCCATCTATTCAACTAATTTTATCTAACTCTTAGGATATTTTTGGTCAAATTTTAAGACATACATGACATAATTAATGAAAAAGTGTTCCAAGTGCCAATCCTTTATGCATGTTATCTATTCTACCACTTAGGAAATTATTTCTATATATAACCACACCCTAAGTCTTTTTCATATGAGGATATAATCATGTTGACAAATTTAATCCCTCTTCATTTAACAATCATAATCACATTTATAATTACAATTAAATACTCTACCAAAGGGGCTGATACAATACCTACCACTTCTATTTTAGACTCAACCATAACCAAAATTGTCCTTAATAATTTTATTTTTTTGATGTTCCTCATGTTCTTATCACAAATAATAATTCTTCATTCAAGAACCCACATATGTGCGAACTATGAAAAAAATTTCAAATTATTCATATCATTGCTTCAATTTATAACTCATAAGCCAATGGGAAATTAGAATGAAAAAATATATTTTCGTCTATTTTTATAAGAAAGGGTAAATAAGTCCAAGTGATAATGTCATTAAAAATGTGTCCCACTATGAAATCATATAGGAATAGTGTTTTCACTCCCACATGGATAATCCCTTACTCCCTTATTTTCATGTTAGACGTGGTTTTTCCTTTATAGGTAGAGCTTGTTAGTCCCCATATCTCATTACAAGGCCTCAAGTCAATCATAAGGACTATCATGTAGTTATATTGGTGGAGCTCAAAATGTTAGATGAAAAACAACTAACCAAAGTGAATGAAGCCTATTTATCTAGAGAGTTATTTAATATAAAAATGACTAGAAACCTAGGTGCATGGAGGTCTATTTAGCTTTATTGAGCCAATAACATAATATGAAGTTATCTCCTCAGCCACTTAAGATAGGAGATCTTTTCCTTATAATATATAACAAGGTTGATAATAGAGATGGTGAAGGCTAAAAGTTCCTATCAAATTGGATTGACCTTTACATAGTAAATAATGATTTGTGCAATGCTACATTTTGATTAGGCACCTTAGGAATTTGGAGAGAGTAACATAAAATTTCAAACAAATAAAAAAATCAAAAGCAGTAAACATCCTCTTACATTTCTCAAGAATTGATGAACTATAACTGATTGAATGTTTGAAGATGACAAAGTTGATGATCACTGAGATGTAGAAAGTAAATGCAAGACATTAAATCAGTTAATGTATTGTATTTTCATTGATGTCAACTTGATATGGTATGATTTCTCATACACATATTGTCACAACATTTGAAGATCTGAAGGGACAAAGTTTTTTTCGTCGGTAACCATAGACACCGAGTGACAGTAAACCCCAATGGACAATGAACCCCAAGCATAGAATTTCACAGTGTTAACCAATGGATAGTGTTACCTGAGCAAGCATTACCGAGCTAACTGCAGTTGTCACCGAACAAAACTGAATTTGATGCCCAAGCTATCTGCAGTAGTCACTGAGCACAGCTGAAGTGTTGACCGAAGAGAACTGAAGTTAGGAAACGAAAAAACAACTTAGTTGGCATGAGCTATATTTAGAGTTAACTGATTGTTTTCTTTATTTCTATTGACCAGTTAGAAGCTAAAGATAAGAAGGATATTTAAAGCATGTTTTATTCCAGAGAACAAGGAGAGATTTACAGAATAAAACTAAAGCAAGCATGGCAAGCTTTACAGATCAAGAAGTGATCAATGAAGAAAATAAGAAGAATGAACGGTGAAATCATGTCTATATAAAGAGACAAGTAATTCATTATGAAGAGAGGAATGCTGAGTATAATTATGGTGAAGATAGAAGTCTTCATACAGATCTGATCATACAGGCTGAGGAACAGAGCCAAGAATTCTGCAGACACTGAGAAATAGAGAAGCAACAACATTCACTAAGAAGAAAGAAGTGGATAAAAGGAATTGAAGAGAACATTGATCAGAAGAGGTATTATGGAGTTACAATAGATCTAAAATCTGTAATTCAAAGTTGTATTAATGAACAGATCATTTACTGTTTCAGTTTAACCATTGGATCATAAAATCTCTTAACCAAGTGGGATTTAACCATCCTTAATATATTGAGATACATCCCAAGGAGTATCAAAAGGTTTTCATGTTGACAACATAGTGAATTCTAGGTCAAGTGATAAACTGTTAGTTTTAAATCCTCTAACAAGGT
>MU214503.1:17490-27616 GCA_018584345.1 Thuja plicata | reverse complement strand
TGAAAATTTTGGGTTACCGGTCCCAAGTGATTTTTCCCTTAACAGGGTTTCCATGTTAAAAATCCATGTGTCAAATGTGTATATGGTTCATTGCTTTGATGTTTTTCTTTACACATTACTAAAATAGAATTGATCGGTAAACACTAAGTTTATTTACTGATATTCAGTAAAGGCTAGGAAAAGATAAACTACTATTCGGTAAAGCTTAAGAAAAGGATAAATAGTATATTCACCGAGTAGTATATATTTGATAAGATTACTTAAAGGCATACATCTTGTAGGAATGAAGATAACTAGAGGTTTTATATATGTGATATAATTTTTGGTTGAATTATTGGATTAATTTTTGAGGCCACCGATTCACCCCCCCTCTCAGTTATTCTAATGAGGTAGATAATAGAGATGGTGAAGGCTAAAAGTTCCTATCAAATTGTATTGACCTTTACGTAGTAAATAATGATTTGTGCAATGCTACATTTTGATTAGGTGCCTTATGAATTTGGAGAGAGTAACATAAAATTTCAAACAAATAAAAAATTCAAAAGCAATAAACATCCTCTTACATTTCTCAAGAATATGACCAAGGATTGAGACTCCCTACTTGTAGTGCCTCACCCATTTTATTTCTTCATGACATCCTAAAGGATGTGCCTTTTGTCAGAATAATTGAGGGGGGGGGGGGGGGGGGGANGGGGGGGGGGGGGGGGGGGTGAATCGGTGGCCTTAAAAATAATTTCAAAAATCCAACCAAAACTTATCTCTCAAATATAATACCCTCTAGTTATCTTTCAGTCCATCAAGATGTATGCCATAAATAAACTTAACAAATATAAACTGCTCGGTAAGATATATTGTTTATCTTTTCTAGACTTTATCGAATAGAAATAAATAAACTTAGTATTAACCGACCAATCCACTTTCAATAATGTGTAAATAAAAATATCAATGTAATAAACATATACACGTTTGACACATAGATGTTAACATGAAAACCCTGCTAAGGGAAAAACCACCTGGGACCAATAACCCAAAATATTTTCACTCTTCTGAAGTGAGCTCGGTGAAGAGCCAACCCTATTAAAGGTTAAAATACACACGGTTAAGTGTGATCTTGTTAGAGGATTTAAAACTAACAGTTTGTTTTTTGACCAAGCACTCACTATGCTATAAACAAGAAAACCTTTTGATACTCTTGAGTATCACAATACAATAAGCACTATTAAATCCCACTCGGTTAAGAGATTTTTTGAATCAATGGTTAAAACTGATACAGTAAATGATATGTTCAAAATACAACTTTAACTTGTAGATATTGAGATATATTGTTATTCCAATAATACCTCACTAATCAATGTGCTCTTCAATTCATTTTCTCTCTTTCTTTATCCTGCTCGATGAATTCTCTATCCTCTCTTGCTCGGTGTCTGCAGAATTCCTTGGCTCTATTCTTCAGCATGTATGATCAGATCTATATGAAGAATTCAATCTTCACCAAAATTATATTTAGCATTTCTCTTTTCATAATGAATTTCTTATCTCTTTATATAGACATCATTAGCCGCTCAATCTCCTTGTTTTTGTCATAGATCACTTTTTGATCCGTAAAACTCACCATGCGTGCTTTCTCTTGTAAAGCTCTACTTTAGTTTTATTCTGTAGATCTCTCCTTGATAAATGTGAATAAAATGTGCTTTAAATCTCTTCCTTTCTTTAGTTTAACTGATCATTGAAAATAACGCAATCAATCAGTCAATCCCTAAATATAGCTCTGCCAACTAAGTAGTTTTTTCATTCTTTAACTTTAGTTCTTTTCGGTCATCAACTCTAGTTGTGCTCGGTAACAAATTTAGTTTTAATGCGGTGTTCGGTATACACTTTCTCGGTTACTACGGTGCTTGGTTTACATTATGAATTGATTGGTGTTCATTGTCAGTCGGTGTGCACTGTCTGTCGATGTTTACTGTCACTCAGTGTATACATAGCTTTTATGTTTTACCGACCACATAAACTTTGTCTCTTCAGATATTCAATACTATGACCAATATGTATATGATCAATCAAACCATATCAAGTTGACATCAATGACAATACAATACATTAACCATGTTCCTCTATCATCTTTCATTATATAAAATTGACTTCCAATAATTCTAAAGTAACTCACATTTGGTGTGTATCCATACCATAGCTCATAAGGTGTCTTATTTGTGCCTTTCTTCAATTGAACTTGGCTCACCGTATAGACAAAAGTACTTACAGCTTCTCTTCATAATGTTTGTGTGATTCCTTTTTCAATCATCAGTGTTCTAGCACAATCAATAATTGATCTATTCCACCTTTCAACAATCCAATTTTGTTGTGGTGTTCTCGGTGTAGAAACCTGTCTTGTAATCCCATGCTCATTACAAAAGTTAGTGATTTCATTAGAAATAAATTATCCTCCTCTATCTGATCTTAAACATTTTATTTTTTTTCCACTTTTTTTTCAATTTTAGCTTTATACCATTTGAACATCTTAAATGCTTCAGATTTCTCTTTTAAGAACATGATAGTCATCATCCTAGAATAGTCATCAACAAATAGAATAAATTATCTATCACCATAATAGCTATTTATTCTCATTGGTCCACATAAGTCAGTATGAACTCTAGAATAGCATTATATGTGTAGGTTTTTCTCTTGAAACTAGACTTTGCCATTTTTCCTATTTGACAATTCTTGCACATAACATGGTCATGCTTTGAAATACTCAGTAAGCCTCTTACTTTTCTTTTCTTACTTATCTTAACCATGTTGTCAAAATTCACATGACATAACCTTTTATGTCACAACCAAATGTCTTTATTTCTAGCCAATAAACAAGTTGTCTCAATATCATCAAGATAGAATAGATTACCTTTTGTTTGTTCACCAGTACCGATCAAATTTCCTTTTTCACTATAGATCATTGCCTTTTTTTTCTCAAATTCAACTTGGTGTCTTGTGTTGTTCAGCTGTGAAACACTCAATAAATTATATTTAAGTCCTTTCACCCAATATGTATTTTCACATCTAATCAGATTATTCAACATGATGATACCTTTTCCTTCAACTAGGCAAGGTGAGTCATTACCCATTCTAACTAATCCACCATTATAATATTCAAAAGTTTCAAACTTTTCTTTATCTCCAGTCATGTGATGATTACAACCACTATCAATAATCCAAACATCATTTTTTTAAACTTTAGATATGAGTGTTGTTTCAACATACCTTTCTTCTTTGTCTGAATAATCCTTCATAGCAACAAATACTACCTCAACATCTTCATTAGAATCAGTGTCAAAAATTTTAGCTTTGTTCTCAACCAGGTAACAAGCCTTCTTGCCTTTTTCCTTGTAATCTTGGTTATCTCTTCTGTCAGAGTGTCATTTTATTCTATAGTCTCGGTCATCACTTCTGTCATACTTATTTTCATAAGATCTGTAATTGTTTCTTTCATCCTTTCTCTTGTTAGGGCATCTAGCA
The DNA here is from genome assembly GCA_018584345.1 of Thuja plicata. Classification (NCBI taxonomy): domain Eukaryota; kingdom Viridiplantae; phylum Streptophyta; class Pinopsida; order Cupressales; family Cupressaceae; genus Thuja; species Thuja plicata. The sequence continues at coordinate 24,109 of MU214503.1, read as the reverse complement.
GAAAAATGTCCAATTTCTTTGCAATTAAAATAGACCAATGGTAATTTACCTTTATATCTTCCTTTACCTCTATGTAATATCCTAGACATTAGTGCTTCAATTTCATCAAGTTCTTGTTCATCACTATCAGTGTCACTATCCTTTCTCATAGTGTATTTGTTACTAGTTTTGCTTATTTTTAGAGAAGATTTGAATGCAGACTCAATAGTAGGTAGGACACTGCTGTCATAGTTGTTCATCTCAAATGAAATAAGTCTACCAATGAAACTATCAAAAGTAACATTGTTATTTTCTACTGCTCTCATTTCTTGAATTACAGATACTCTAATAGCATAAATAAGCAGTAAGGTTCTTAGAATTTTACTTACAACTATTTCTTCCTCAAGTACTCCTCCTACTCCACGGATAACATTAACAAATTCTTTGATTCTACTACTGTATAGAGTGATGTTCTCTCCTTCTTTCATTCTTAGGTCATCAAACTTTCCTCTTAGGCTTTCAGCTTTAGCTCTCATCACATTGGTGTCTCCTCCATGTACTAGCTTGATTTTGTCCCACATTTGCTTTGCAGAGGTGCATGATTTAACATCTTCAAATTCAACATCGATTAGAGAAGAAGCACATTCTATCATCATAGAATTATGTTCACATTTTTCTCTCAATTGATCAATAGTCAGAGGTCCAGTAGGTGCAACATATTAAGTATCCAAGTATTGTGTGACATCATTTCCAATACCTGATAGATGAAGTCTTATTCTGATTTTCCATTATGCAAAGTTATCCTTGTTCAACTTAGGCACATCCCTTTTACTCATCTTGTGATCTTTAGCTTAAGTCCCTTTAAACTTTTCTTCCAAGCACAAAATATCTGATACCAATTGTTAGAATAACTGCGAGGGGAGGAGGGGTGAATCAGTGACATTAAAAATAATTCCAAAAATCCAATCAAAACTTATCTCTCAAATATAATACCCTCTAGTTATCTTTCAGTCCATCAAGATGTATGCCATAAATAAACTTAACAAATATAAAGTGCTCGGTAAGATATACTGTTTATCTTTTCTAGACTTTATCGAATAACATTAAATAAACTTAGTGTTAACTGACCAATCTAGTTTCAATAATGTATAAAGAAAAATATCAATGCAATGAACCATATACACATTTGACACATATATTTTAACGTGGAAAAACTGCTAAGGGAAAAAAACACCTAGGACCGGTAACCCAAAATATTTTCACTCTTTTGAAGTGAGCTCGGTGAAGAGCCAACCATGTTAAAGGTTACAATACACACTTTTAAGCGCAACCTTGTTAGTGGATTTAAAACTAACAGTTTGTCTTTTGACCTAGCACTCACTATGCTATCAACAAGAAAATCTTTTGATACTCTTGAGTATCTCAATACAATAAGGACTGTTAAATCCCACTCGGTTAAGAGATTTTCTGAATCAATGGTTAAACTGATATAGTAAATGATCTGTTCAAAATACAACTTTAACTTGCAGATATTTAGATCTATTGTTAGTCCAATAATACCTCAGTGATGAATATGCTCTTCAGTTCCTTTGTTGTCTTTTTTTGTATTGATAGTATTAAGACGCTTAACAATGTTCAAGGAGTCCCCTTCTAACTATATATTTTGGCAATTGAACTCCTTAGCAAGCACTAGACCTTGGTAAGTTGCCATGGCTACCGCAACATGATTGTTTTGGATACCTATAGGAATAGCCCTAATAGCTCTGCATATACATTTTTCATCCCAAAGAAGAACAACACACCCAACATTGCCAAGGTTTCCTTTAGAGGCCCCATCGAAGTTCACCTTTATCCACCTAATCAGGGGACATTCCCAAACAACCTCTTCCCTAGGATTTATTTGATTCCTCATTTTTAGCTTCTTTTCTCCAATTCTTTAAAATATCAATATCCCCCACCACCCTAGTATTGGGACTGCATTCCATAATTTAATAGTTTTCAATGATCAATCTTTTCGTTCTTTCAAAATAAAATTATGGTAGGGATAGAAACCTCTATAAAGATTCTCTCATTCCTCTCTTTCCAAATAGCCCATATTATGTGGGGCAAAGCAATCTTCCATATCCTTTTTAGCGCCTTATTCACAGTGATAATATCCTATGAGTTGAACAATCTTTGAACATCCCAAGGAAAAACCCAATCCAACTTGAAGGTCTTCATAAAAAGAGATCATATTTCTTCAACAAAGGGACAATGGATCAACAAGTGGTTAACTGACTCTTCCTTCTTCCTGCAAAGAAAACACATGTTAGGCAAACTCATACCCCTTATCTTGATGTTATCAAGAGTAAGGATCTTATTTTGAAGCATCATCCAAAAGAATATATTGATTTTGGGGGTCATGCCTTTCATCCAGGATTTGGCTCATAAGGGAGCTTCAAGACAGTCAAAATTCTAATTGTAGGAGGAAGCCACAGTAAATTTACCATCAGTAGTAAATTTTCAAATCAGATGGTCTTCCTTATTGTTTAGAATGAAGGAATTGAGGGTTGTATTCAAGGTTTTAAGAACATGATCAATAATGGTGAGGTCCTTCCACTGACCACCATCCCAATAGTCAGCAAATTTGGATCCTATATTGAGTTTACAAAGGGCATCATAAATTCCCCAAGGGGGATTATCAGAAAAAGAGGAATCATGAATCCAAACATCCTCCCAAAAATCCACCTTATTACCATTTCCCACTTTCCATCTTACCCCCTTCTAATAAGGTCCTTTTTTTTAGTCACATTCTTCCAAATGCATGACCCTTCAGGAATATCCTCACTGGCTTAGAAATCTTGAAGAGAAGGAAGGTCCTTTTATATTTTTTGTTCCATATTATACTCCATTCCCCCTTTGATCCATAACCCCTCCAACCAATCTTAGCAAGAAGGGAAGCATTATTATTCTTAATTCTTCTGAGACCAAGAATCCCCTTAGATTTGGGCATACACACCTTTTCCAAAGAAACCAGAGCAAAATTCTTTTTCTTTTCAACTCCTGACCATAGAAAGTTGCTTTGGATTTTCTCAATAGCTTCAACATATTTATTAGGGATTCTAAAAATGCTTAAAGCATAAAGAAGTATACTCTGAAGGGAGGATTTCAATAATTGAACTGTACCAGCCTAACTAAGGAGAGAACCTTTCCACCTAACACGCTTCTTGTAAAACTTATAACCAATAGAGCTCCAGAAAGATTCAGGAGGATTGATACCAAGGGGAAGACCCAAGTAAGTGGCGGAAAGCGGACCAATTTGACAACCCATAATTCTACTAATTTTTTGTTGTCTATAATAAGGAGTATTGATGAAATAAAGGGAGCTTTTGATCCAATTAATATTTTGACCAGTGGCATTCCCATATTTATTAAGAGATTTTTTGAAATTCCTGGCTTCAGAGATTGAAGCTTCACCCATGAAGATAGAGTCGTCCACAAATTGTTGGTGGGAACAAACCTGATTGGTAGATGAAGGTCTAAGCCCTTTAAGACCACCTTTTTGAACCAAGTTAGCAATATATCTCCCCAAACATTTTTCTAGAATGACAAACAACATAGGAGATAGGGGATCTCCCTATCAAGAGCCCTGGAAGATTTGAAGAAATGATTAGGGGAGCCATTAACCAGCACATAAAAGGTAGCTGAAGAAACAAGCTGCATCAAAAGCTTAATACAATTCTGATTAAAGCCAAAAGCCTTCATATTCTTTTGTAAGAAATTTCAGTCAACTCTATCATAGGGCTTGGAAAGATCAATTTTTAGAATGAACCCCTCTTTCCTAGCCTTTACCAGAGAATGAATTTTTTCATGAACAATTATTATCGAGTCCAGGATCTGTCTACCTGGCACAAAACTAGTTTGTTGTTGAGAAATTATCTTGGGTAGCAACACCAGGATCCTGGAGGTTATAACCTTAGAGATGATCTTATAGGTGGAAATTATAGACTAATAAGCCTAAATAGATCCATAAAATCAGCCCCAACCTTTTTAGGGATAAGAGAAATGAAGGTAAGGGATAAGAGAAATGAAGGCACCATTGATTTCTTTTAATATTCTCTTGGAACCAAAAATTTCTTTGACAACATTTGTGACATCTTTTTTGACAATGAACCAGTACTTCTAGGAAAAAAACATTGGATAGTCATCTAGTCCCGAGGCTTTACCGCCTTCAAAAGAAAAGACAACCTTCCTTATTTCTTCATTAGAGGGGATAGCGTTAAGAAATTGGTTGTCATCTTCAATGAAAATTTTAGGGATGCTTTCAAAAATTTCTTGTTGATTATTCTCATCGATTGAGGTGTCCTGAGTAAGTAGACTAAAGAAAAAATCCTTAGCCTCCTTAGAAATATCCCCATCCTTCTCCACAACTTTAGAATCCACCTTGAGTTTAGATATTTTGTTAGCTTCGTTGTGTTTAATGGTTGTCATGTGAAAAAATTTAGGGTTTCTGTCCCCTTCTTTTAGCCAAACATTTCTAGCTTTTTGTTTCCAGAAGGTTTCTTCTTTATGAGCTATATCATGATATTTTATCAAGACTTCACTCTCTTTCTCCTCTGGAACAACCTTATAGCCATCTTTTTTGAATAGAGTCCTGAATATCCTTTAATTCCAACAAAATGTCAGCCTTAAAGGAAAAAATATTTCTGAAAAAATCTTTGTTCCAACTCCTGATGTTATTCCTAACATGTTTGAGTTTGTTAGCTAATATGTACATAGTAGTACCTTCAATCTTGATCTTCCACCATTTGCTTAATCTATGAACCAAATCAGGATGAATAGTCCACATTTTTCAAATCTAAAGGGGAAATGCCTTCTACTGGAGATCGAGTCAGCAATGAAAGAAAGAGGATAGTGATCTGACCCCATTCTAACAAAAGCAGTCAGAGAACAATAATAATGTTGATACCAATCATCAGAGATAAGGGCCCTGTCAAGTCTCACCTAAATAAGCTCACCACCTTCTCTTCTATTGGTCCAAGTGTATTAATTAACTCCCCAGATATCAATGTCTGTTAGAGCTTGGCTAGTAATGAAATTCATCAAATCAAGTCTGTTATTAATACTAATGTTAATATCATAATATTAATATTATAAAAAATGAAATCTATAACAATAATTAAAAACTAAAATAAAAATTGAAAATAGCATGGAATGAAAAAGTTCAAAATTGCAAATTTTTAAATTTTAAATGGAAAGGAAAATTTTGGCGGGATATATCGGATATCCGATATAAATTAGTTCTACTAGCAAAAATTTGGGTGGGATAAATTAGTTTTACTGGCAAAAATCCGATATTCGATTTGAAAACAGATATCCGATAAAATTCGATATCCGATTTTACATCCAATTTCCAATTAGGCTTGTGCCTTGGCTTTTGGTTTGGCCATGTGTACTGACACCCAGGCCTACTAAAAAGTCAACACACTTTTTAGCGCATTTTTGGACGAGTGAAAAGAGGATTTTTTTCACATCGCCACTTTCTGGCATATGGCGATCCTGCACATTGTGTCTGGTGCCTAGTGCAACAAAGGAGGGGGTGTGGTTGGGGTCAACACATCCTAGAAAGGCCTCCATGTCGATCTTCCATATGAATCTCTTGCCCCTCCTTAAGAAGCAGTGATTCTCATTGCATTAAGTTTTTGAACTAAGTGAAAACTCTAATTTGTGATGAATCTATATCCTTATCAATGAACATTAATATTTGTGTCACTGTGATGAATCTAAACACAACTCATTTCTATTAACTTGAGAGTTTTGTGAAAAGCAATATTATGTTGTTGCATGGTCATGCACTTAGTGTGCATCTGCTACACCATAGGTCAAGCTTACTTGGGTAGATTTATATACTGAGGTTGAGCATGATTTAATTCTTTTTTAATCATTGAATACTTTGTTTCATCCATTTAATAAGGGTGGTTCAGTATGGACTTCCCTATGTTCGTTAATCAATTTTTAATGTTTTTCATCATTCAGTGCATTGCTTATAATGTGATCCTTCATGCACTAGCTTGCATATGTTTAGCATGTTTCATGCATATTGGCGGAGCATATCTGATGTTTGATGAGACAACTCATATCTTTTCAAATTGGAGCATATTGCTTGCACATCTCTTGCACATTGTAGCACTTATACTTCTGTGTCTTCATTGAAGTGGATTAGTCATTGTCTCACATCTTCAATTTTCGATTGTCATGTCCAATACAATTATGTGACTAGTTATTTACTTTAGATGTTGGGTCAGGGCATAGGAATCTAAGCAAATCTTTCATGGTATCGGTGCCCTTACATGTAATGAGAACACTTCTGTGCAAGATCTGACATGTTGATAAACCATTATGCATAACTAGCATTAGCATTTGTGCCTATGTGATGAATCCAACCATAATTCATCTTTGTGAAAATGAATATCAAGGAACTGGCATGCAGACCTGTTGTGATTGTACTTGACAAATAATTCACAAGGATGAAGATGTTGACACTCAATTTGTCTTGATGACAAAAAGAGACTGGCATATTCGGGCATCCTAAGATGGTGATTATGTTTACTGGGTCCTACCAATTCTGCTGACTAACAACATGGTTGATGACAACACTTTG
>MU214497.1:7395-40762 GCA_018584345.1 Thuja plicata | reverse complement strand
CACAGTAATCAAAAATCCTTATATCTGATTGGCCGCCGGCTTGATACTCTCTATCACGTCATCCACTTGGCGCCGCTTTACGGATTCTGTTATCAGGCGACCTTGCGACCTCATAAAGTCTCTTTGTCAAAAGCACATTCTCTTAACCATGGTCTGATCATCAGATTTGGTGACAACGGCCTTTCTTTACCTCAGCTTAACCCAAGTCTTCTAGCGATCAGGCGACTGTGTGAAAATCTTAGTCGCTGGGAGTTATCTTTAACTCATCATTTATCTCCAGACCACGCGACAAGCCTCTTACCTTTTAACACGATCTCTTTGGTCGCTTAGTCGGGAGATCCACTTAACTTAATCTTTTACTGAAAGCACATGCCCTTTTCTATTTTTAGCGACCTCGCGACATACCTTAATCGCTTAGTCGGGGGTACCTTTTACCTGGGGCACTTTTATCATGAGACAACGCGACCACCGTCAGATCCTTTCATCTGTTCATTGAACGGCTGTCTTTTGATCGCTATACATTTTCTCATACCCTTAAAATATCACGAGACTTCATGACTGAGGGAATAATGACTTAAGTCTCCTTGTCGCTTGATCCCTTTTCTTCATCAAGCGACCTCCCAACAACCACTAGAATTCTGACAGATGTCATCTAGTACTTCATCCATTTTATGTCTTCTGGAAGTCTGACTCATTACTTCTGTTCTGGCGACATCCCGACTGAGGGAAATCACATAACATGTAACTGTTAGTCGCATGGTCATGACTATTATCTCTTAACCGTCCTTTAATCACGAGACCATGCGACTGAAGGTTAACCTTAACTATTTGATTGTTCTGATCCAGCGATCACGCGACATGAAGAAAGGCGCAAGGTCGGAAAACTTTTCGTTGACTTGCCTTTTATTCATGCGATCACCCGACTGAGGTGGGTCCCATTCTTTCTTTAAAGCTTCATAACACAATATCAGGCGACAACCCGACCAAAGGAAAATCGCTAAGTCTCGATACACAGATAGAATATTCAATTTTTTCATGAGACTAAGCGACACAAGGCAAAATCAAAGTCGGGAGATCATTTGGCATATTCGTTTTGATTCACGCGATCAAGCGACCTGACTTAATTTTTTAAAAAGCACATGCCTTTAGTGACTTTAAAAAAGGTAATGACAAAATAGAAAGACATGGTTAAGGGTTTCAAAAATGCATCGTTTAACATTAGGCCTTAGGGTTTTTGCAGGGTTTTATCAAGATTTTGACATGGAACAGGCATGAAAACCTGCAAAATTTCAGAGAGCAAGGCAAGGAACAGGGCAAAATAGCAAAAACACAAAATACAACCAATAGGCCCTACTATTCTAAGGGGAGGCATGTTACGTATGAAATTGAATATGTTACGTATGACCAAACAATCAATCGGGTCATCCAAGGAGAAATAAACAAAAAATAAAAGCTCAGGTAGGCCGGTAGGTAGGCTCCTCGTAATAAACAACGGTTGGATGGTTCCCTTAGAATAGTAGGGCATTTTTTTTATGGCCTACAATTTTATGGGGCCCTACTATTTTAAGGGCGGGCCAACGCGAGAAGTGTTTCTCTCCTCCCCCTAAAATTCTATGGCTATGGCTCTCCTCAATAACTAGAATATTGGCTATTCTGTCCATTAGAATAGTAGGGCCACCCGGGTAAAGGATGGCCCCTCACTCCCTGTAGGATGGGGCAAGAGGAGTTCTATCTAGATGCCGTTGGAATGGAAGCTATGGCCCCGAGTTCAGAAAATGGAGATAATGATATTGATTATGTAATATGGATAGAACATCCTATCCAGTATTCGGGGAGGAATATAGTTTAGTTGCTGATGCACTGGACAGAAAGAAATGAAGGATGGATGCTCCATCAGTGGTGCAGAGGAAGGTAGAACTATTCAAAAACCAACTATTGAATAATCGGACTCAAACCCCGTGTAGGCAGGTGGTAGACAATCAATGAATTCCATATGAAGGGAGTGTAGGATGGTCCAGCTATTCAGAGAATCTAGTCTCAGGGAAAGAATCAAGCCCTACTATTCTATTATTCCCTACTATTCTATGGCGTCGCCGGTTGCCCTACTATTATAAAGGGAACAAGGATGGAAGCTCAGCTCGTCGCCCTACTATTATATTACCGAAGTTGCCCTCTATATCTTAGTTGGATGGCCCTACTATTCTATGGCGTCGAAGAGTAGAGGGGATACTCTACAGGTAGGCCAGCCAACAAGAAGAAAAAAAGGATGGATGGCCAGCACGCACCACCTTCAGGAGGGGACGTTCTATCGGCCATCTAAATAGGGGAACAATGTTCTCCATCCGCTCTCTATCCTGAACCCCATGCAGGGTGGCCCTACAATTCTATGGCTCCTCGAAACGGCTCCATCCCCCCACCTCCCTTCGGTTAATGAAACTAAGTGGGGTCCTTCCATCCAGTTAGAACATCCATGCCGGTTAGCTGCCTATAAAATAGTAGGGCTCTCCCAGCCGGTTAGCTGCCTATAAAATAGTAGGGCCATAGCCTAGAATTTTGAAGGTAAGGCAATCTTTGGATCCTCCCTCCGGTTAGCAGAGAGAAAGAATTATTCTCCTTGCCTAGATGGATAAACCCCCTACCATTCTATAGGCAGATGGATGTCTTGCCTAGGGGTTCAGGAAGGGTGGGCAACTAGATCTAGGCCATCCGTGCGGCCTCTCCCCGTAGAATTGTAGGGCTATTGGTGAGAATGAGAAGCCGGCCTCTCTCTCTGCCCTACTATTCTAAGGGGCTCCACCCCTAGGATAACTAGAGTTAGTTAGGCCAACCGTGGGTTCAGGGATAACACCTTCTTTCCTGCCAGCTTGTTCTTTCCTGCCAGCTTTTTCTATTTGGTATTCTTTCCAACCGGTATCAAGTGATCCTTGCCCATGCCCTACAATTCTATGGCCACGGTCGATAAGGTGCCTTCTAGATAGAAACGAAGGATGGCCAGTTGAGCATGCTTTAACTAATCAATATGGGTGGCCAGGTAACCTTCCTTCCTTTATCGCCTACTATGAGATCCTTGTTCTCGATCTAGAATTCTCCATACACCCCTATCCCCCCTCCCCTACCCTAACCTATAATTTTATGGCGGCCCTACCCCTACTATTATAAATGGTAAAGGGTGGGAGGAGGCTGGGCAACCGGAAGCTAAACAAATGGAGCCCTACAATTCTATGGGCCCCCTATTATTATATTATTCAAACTAGTACTTTCACCTAACCATGGAGGACCAGATCTCTAGATAGGAAGTTAGGGAGCGAGATCTCCCCCAGTGAGCGAGGAGAGAAAACTAGCTTAACCAGCATCTCCTCGTGCCATCATCGGTAGCCCAGCCCTTATAATAGTAGGGGGATACCCAGGGAGACTAGATTAGATTGGGAGACTATATTAGCATTTTGAGTTGGACCGGTGGTAGGGGTGGGTATAAAGTGGTGGTTTTAAAGAAGGCTTCCTATCCCCTCCCACCGATAGAGCATCCATCCGGAACCGTGCATCTTAGTTGAGGTCACCGACAATATAGAAAGGTAGGCCGATAGGACGACGAATCAGAGAGGTGGGTTCTCGAGAACAAAAGGGTAGTCTCATCTCGGGCCTTCTTTTCTTTAGTAGGGAAAGCTACCCAGGACTTTTCTTTATATGGGCAACTGGATCCCTTTAGAATAGTAGGGCATGCTGTAGAAGGATGGGGAGCAGCTGTATAACCCGGGGGTGTAGGCTAGCGCCCTTAGAATAGTAGGGTGCCACAATGAAGCAGGTGTTCATGGGCAAGGATGTTTGTGAGGGCAAGGCCCCCCTACAATTTCTATAGGTAGAAAAAAAGGGCCCTACCATTCTATAGGTGAATGGATGGCTATACAGGACAGTGCCCAATAGCATAAACTCCATACCGTGGGTGGGAGGCACATCGCCCTACTATTTTCTAGGCAACCCCCTACCTTGAGAATAGGGCGGACTATGGCCCCTACTATTATAAAGGGGGATAGGCTCCCCCTCAAAATTATATGGAAACCACTCAAATATAGGCCCTCTATCTAGATTGTTCAACCGGCCCTTACCTTATAATAGTAGGGGTAGGGGCTCGGAGAGAAAGATGAGAGGCCCCTACTATTCTATGGGGAACTTTCTTTCTACCATCCCATCCGACCTACCTCCTTAGAATAGTAGGGCATCCGACCGTGGGTTAGAGGCAAGGAGAATAACTTCATCCATGGCCCATCCAAATTTTTTTTGCTGTGCTTGAGCCCTACTATTCTAAGGGTATAAAAAAGGGGGCCGACTCACTCGAGAAAGACCATTAATGTTCGGGTGGAGTAACCTTACTTGATGGGAGGGGAACTCCTGAGTTTAGAAGTTATCAATGGCAAGACAAAGAAGGTGGTTGGGGAGGCCTAACCCTCACCCCCGATGGCCCCTACTATTCTAAGGGCCCTAATATTCTAAGGCTAGAATGTAGGGAGGGCCCTACTATTCTAAAGGGCAGGCTCATCCCAGCCAAACAGATTTTATGTTCCCGAAGACAAGGCTCCAATAAGAGGACAAGGAACACCCCTTCTCAAGACCAACAGGTTACATACACTGGGGGGCGACCCCATAGAATAGTAGGGCACCCTTTAGAATAGTAGGGCCCTCCTCTCCTATAGTTGACCAGTTCAATCAGAGGTTCAATCAGAAGGCTAAACTCTAGCTTTCTCTCTGCTAGAATAATAGAATAAGGGGCAGCGGCCCCTCCCCTTACCCCTTATAATAGTAGGGTAGGGATATGGGCTGGATAGTTTCCCCTACCCCCTCTATTTTAAGGGCTAAGGGGCCCTACTATCAACCCCATTCCTGGTACTCCCACCCACCACTACCTTAGAATAGGACGTTCTCCTGGGGCCCCTTAACCGAGGCCACCCCTGATGGAGAATACTTTCTTTCCTCCCACCCCTACCCCCTACTATTTCTAAGGGAAGGGTAAGGGTTCTCTCTATAGTTGGGCATGTTACGTATAGAATCTGGCCGTGGGGAATCAAGACTAATCTCCCTTCGAAACTCATTGAACGAAGTGATGATGAGGGTTGGCCTAATGGATACGCAATCATCCACACCTATCCTTCAACTATAGTGGCCTCCCCCATAGCCCTACTATTATAAGGGGAGGGGAATCAATCCCTATTGGGCTCAATCACCGGTATAAGCCCCACCCAATTCTATGGGCCCCTACAATTCTATGGGGTTCCGCTAGCGCTCCACTTTGCTCGCTAGTTTTTGTTACGATATTGAGTGAGTTCAATTACCTTTAATCTTGGGTTAGGGTTAGCTGGATGGAGACCCCAGGGATGGACTCAATCAAATGAAGGAATGAATGAAGAGAGATGGTATCCCATAGGGCTCTCTCCCCAATAAACATGAACGTGCGTGATGCTCCTAATAGGAGCACTGGGCAGACAAACAAATGGCACAAGAGAATAGGAACAAGGGCTAAAGAAATACGGTGAGATACGTGCCTGATATACTCGTAGCATGCCAATGGAAAGCTAGGCGCCCTTGGTGATAAAGGGCTGGCCCTTACGCTATGCTAGGGCCTTTAGATGCTCACTCAATTCTACCAACCAATATAATGGAATGGGCTTGCTCATGAAGAGCCTAAGGTGCCTATAGAATGGTAGGGCGAAACTAGGGCGGGGAGAAATCTAGATTCAACACACGGACCATAAGGAAGGGGCCCCAGACTTGAACCAGGGTGGGTCTGACCTGGGTTGAATGACCAAAATAGGAGCTTACCTTACTGACCTCCTGTTCTGGCATTCCCCCTACTATTCTATGGTGGCGGGATTCACAATTCCCTAGAAAACGGTAGGGGTGGCGGCGTTAATAAGTATCTCCCTCTCCCTCCCAACTATCTCCTCCCACCCACCCCTGTCCACCGTCGTTCAGGAACAAACACTTCACCTAATTCTTCCCAATAATCTAAAAGGGGCCCGAAAGGCCCACTAACCTAACCAATTACGTTACGACCACTTATCTGCTATTATGATCGGTCTATATGTCTATATCTCTTGGCCGAGTGCCTAAAATTCTATGGGAAGCTATCATAGTAACAGTTGGTGCTGGCAGATAAGGAGCCTTTCTTTTTTTACAACAGTTTATGTATTCTATAAAGCATAGTTTCGTGGTCACCCACCCACTTGATTCAATTCATTCATTGCAGAATCAGCGAGAACCAACTGGAAGGGATCCGGAACAAGTTAAACTGAAAATTTCACTCAGTTAACTGAATCCGCTACTGGATAGGGATCCGCACCTAGAATGGGCCCATTAGAAGAGTAGGGCAATGGGTGGCTTAGGATAAAAAATTGCTGGTGGCACTTCACCCTACTATTATAAGGGTCGGGCCCCATAAGCTGGTCTAAACATAGGTTATTATGCCTGTCGAATGGGCACTAAAACGGTTCTACGATATGACTTATCTGGAAATGCTTATGGGCCAACAACAAAGTAAACTGCCTTTTCCCTTTATCGTTTATGGTTTTGATGTTACCTCCTCTCCTGCTACCTGTGCCTATGCCTCTGCAATTAGTGGATCTCCATCTCGATCTATAAATGGAAGGGATAGCTATGGCTCTGCAATTTGATCTGGAAGGGGATCTGAAATGGTCACTATATCCATCCGCATATGGCTATGGAACTAGAATTGGAACTGCTCCCAACCCTTACATGTTGTAGGGGTAGGGGTAGGGGTAGAGCGATCTGAATCTAGGCGAGGCCCTATCCCTATCTCCGCTCTTGATCTCCAACTAGAGAACCTAGAAGGGATGCTAGGGGTAAACTCAGTCAATTGGAATAGAATCTGGGGCTATAGCAAGGTGGTTGATCAATGGGTTAAGGATCAAATGCCCTACTATTCTAAAGGGCCGGGGGTGCTCTCTTTACTTCTTATTCTGACACACCGGCCACTGGGTGGCTATTAGTGGTTTTGTTGCTTTTGCTTCTCGATCAAAAATAATATAATAATAGGGGCCCCCATAGAATTATCAGAGCTGGGGTCTCGATCTCTAATTGGGACTAGTAAGGATGCTGGGTGATATAGTGAAGGAGATACTTGCTAAACGGGCTCTATTCTGGCAATCAGTTGTCTCAATCTTGATTGCGAACTGGCTCTGAATCAAGCGCTTAAACTGGTTCATCGACTAGCATTGGGCCATAGAATAGTAGGCAACGGGTGGGACTATATCTCAATATTGATCTGCGGGATCTACTCCAACTCCTGCCCATGCCTTTGTTTCTTCATATGCCTCTGGTTCAAGATCAACCGCTTTATGCCCGCCCTTACGGGTGGTGCTTTTGCCTGTTAACTATACCCACGCATGGACTTCAGGGAAAGATGTGAAAGCTATTGCTTACTCCTGCTGCTTGAATTGCTCTACCCGCCTATGCTCCTGTTGAATAAACTACTGGCCCTGGAGCTGTATCTGGAACTCACAAGGATGCTGGCTCCGCTACTCTATCTTTCGCTAATTAAATAGGCTCTGAAACCGAAGTCTTTTCCTATGTCTATAATGTCTCTGCTGGTGGTTATGCATCCAAATCATTAGTGTAGTTTAATAGCCTAGCCTGCCTGGATACCTCCTTGCCTAGTGGAAGTTGTTGTCTGTGGTAGACTCTAATGCAATAGTCAAGGCTTATTAGGATTTGGAAAAGGTATAAGCACCACTAGCACTCGTTTAAGCATCTCTTGCACCCCCATATAATTGTAGGGCCCTACTATTTTATAGGTAGACACAGATTGAGATGGAGATTGAATTCCAGGCAAGCCTTGGACTACTAATTAACATATCGCTCTCCATAATTGTTCAAGACTGTGCTGCCAGACACAGATGCAGATGAAGTGAGAGATAAAGATCCACAGGCAGCTGTTCGAGAGTCCGGGGCATCCCTTGTTTTTTGGTAGCTTGTTCGAGTCATATCCAGTCCAAGCTTAAGTTGATCCGGTTCAAGAAGCAGATCTGGTTGGAGATTGAAATCAATACCTAGCAGTAGAGCCCTAATGATAGAAAAGAGGGCTATCATTGGCAGCTATAGCAACAAAGCAAGCACTAGAACCAATTGAAGTTTATCGCTTCACCCGTTGATTCATTTTACCAAGCAGCATCTAAGCCCGGAGCAGGAGCGGGAAAGGCATCTGACCAAGTTTATCCCATTGCATTCAGTTTCAACATAACCTAGCAATAGAGCCATAGGCCAAGGTAAAGACAAGGGTAGGAGCACCAATCACAAGTGAATATGTACTTGGAACTAGATATGGAACCATGCAAAGCTCCGAATAAATAGCTCGGTAGGTTTACTTATGAATTCCGGCATGACCCCGCTAAAAAGCTGCTTCATTATTCTGGTATGCCCATGCGAAGGTGATAGTTTGGCTATTGGGAGTAGCTCCTTGTATGGCTGGTTCATATGCTTCTTTTTCCCCTGCCTTTGCCCCCTACTATTTATAAGGAGAAATAAATTTGATTCTCCTATTATATATGTAATTACGCTCAATGACTTGAGAAGCTCTTGATAACTGAATGGGTGCTGCCCTTAGAATAGTAGGGCAACTGAATATAATAGGCAAAGACTGAATAGAATAATTGGCGAGAAACTATACAAGAGAGAGAGCCATTCCCATATTAGGCTAAGCAAGACAAACAGTAACCATGCCTAGCATCACGCCATAGAACATGAGCTAAGCGATCCATTCCGAGGATGAAGGAAGGGACAGTAGCTTGGTGGAAAGAAGCCCAAGATATTAATAGGGGTGTTACCACACAGCCTTGAGTGATGTACACAGTTAGTAGTGGAGGAGTGTTATCCACTTTAGAACAAGTGTTCCAAGAAGTGATGTTCCGATATCTATAGTACCTATCAGAGTACAGTATTTGCTAGTAGAAGCACCCTACTATCTATAAGGCCCGCATTTGCGAGTGTTCCTAGAATATCTCCGAAACCATTTTCTTATGTTCCTATGGGTGTTCAACCATTTGTATGTTTTTCTAGTTGAATACCTCTTCTGCGGCATAAGAGGTAGAATAACCATCACCAGCAGAAGGTAGCAGCATAAGAGCGAGTAGTTCCAAGTCCAATACCAATATACAAAGTAGAGGCATCGTTAGTTAAGTTTATCCACCTTTAGCAGATGTAGCAGCACCAAGAGCGAAGGTGGAGGCACCAGCATAGGCATGGGCCCTACTATTCGGCAAGGGAGGCATAGGCCCTTGAAAATAGTAGGGGACCCAGCAGCTTCAGTCCGAGCAGATTCAGGTGACTCAGTAGTTTAAGAACCATAATACCCAATATCCCTAGCATTCTTTTATTGTCACATTATAGCAGGTAGGGCCAAGTTCTTCTTAATAGCCAGAGATAATAGTAACTATTACCCCTAGAATAGTGAGAGTGGACGGAGAATCATAATGTTGAAATCTTTAGTGTGCATGCAGGGCGCATAGGTGGGTTATTTCTTGAGCGTAATGGGGTCTGACAGCAGCCTTGAGCGATATAGAAGTTTTGGGCGGATCAAGTGGCTCAGATCGAGTAACTAATAGGGTTTGTATAGGTGCATGCATGGGAGCAAAGGAGATAGCCCCTACTATTATAAGGGAAGATCCTCTAGTTTTACCAGTTGCTTGCCCCCTTAGAATAGTAGGGCCAGCACCAGCACTAGCAGTTCTATACCCAGGGAAAGCAGTTCCAGGTCCAGCACCATAAGCAGCAGTAGCACGCCTACTATTTTAATGGCAGCATATCCCCTTAGAATAGTAGGGCAGTAGTTTACCCAGTTGGTTCAGCCGATTAAGCTGTTGGTTCCGCAGTATAGGTGGTAAAAGTACCAGGTTTAGCAACGTAAGCAGCACCAAAAGAACCAGTAGTTTAAGTACTTTAAGAACCAGTCTCTCCGCTAATGCCCATAGAATAGTAGGGGTTTAAGCCTTTGATCCAGCAGATTATGCAGGTGATCTAGTGGATTGTGTAGTTGGTTGTTTAAGCAAGTGACTAAGCCATTGATTAATTAGTTTACTAAGCAGCATATCCAGCCACAGAGCCCCTACTATTCTAATGGGGTTCCAGCACCAGTACCAGTTTATTAACCACCAATAGCAGTAGCATCAGCAGTTTCATTGACAGATCGAAAAGCATACCCATAAGCAGCATATCCAGTAGCATACCTTACAGTAGTATATCCATAAGCAGAGACATAGGTAGCTAATCCAGAAGCTAGAGAAAAGTAACTAACTAATGGAGCAGGAGCATCAGTTTAAGCACCTTTCATTTACCTTGACCCAGTTCCTTACACAACAGATTAAGTAGTCGATCCAGTGGGTGATTCAGTCATTTAAGCAAGTGATCCTGTTGATTAAGTCATTGGTTCAGCAAATGTAGGCCTTAGGCACGCTTTGCCATAGCCATAGAATTTTGAGCACCTCGGTATAGCCCCTCAGTATAGCCCTTCTATATCTATAGTGGGGCTATACTAGGGCTACCCGTGCAGGCAAACCGAAATCTTCTTTCCATTCCTCTCTTTCTTTCAACCATTTTATTCCCCCTACTCTTCTAAAGGGCTTTACGAAAGCCAATAGTTTTCTAGCAGAAGAACAGTTCTTGTTAGGAGAATTATTCGGAGAGCCGCCTACCACCTAGGGGAGAACCACCTAGGAAGGGGCGATGGGAAGAACCTACTAGGGAGTTTCTCACCTTATCTAACCCCAGCCAAGGCCCTTAGAATAGTAGGGGCGGGATCATGCAAACTATGAACCCCACTCCCAGAAGCCTCGCTAGTCATGCCAAAAGGTTCATCAAGAGCACGCACATCCAGGAGGCCCCTTTTTTCTATAGTTGGGCAATCTTCCCTTGTGTCGAGCCCCTCAAATTTTATGGCATCATATTTTCTCTCATTACAAGCAGCAGAACCGGGCAACTAACAGGTAAATCTGGTCCGTCACTAGCATGAGCAAGGGGGCCTATCATCATTCATTAGTAGGAGACCGTTTATCATATCTATAGCTAGCTAGTAATATACCACTCCTAATAAAGCAGAAGCACAGCCTTTTTTAGCAGCAGAAGCCCCCTTAAAATAGTAGGGCAATTATCTTCCCTAAAATTCTATGGAGGCACGCCCTATAAATTTCAAGGGGGGGTAGGGGTTCGAGATCGAGAGCTAGGTATAGATTGGGATGCAAAGGCTGGAGCACCCATAGAGAAACTCGCAAGAAGGAAGGGGACAGAAGGCAAGAGCAAGGAGGATAGATCCAATTGATTATGTTTCTCCTCTTCTAAAGTTACCACCTCGCCCAACATCTTTTCCGGGTCGGTAGCCTAGGATAGACATTTAACCCAGCGCTTTATCCAATTGCCCAAGCAGAGCTAACAGCACCAAAAGAAAGGGTAGTAGGAATAAAGTTAGTAGGAAAGGCATCATAGGCAGAGGCTACAGATGCAGTGATAGTACCTCACCCCACATAGCCCAATAAAGTGCATTCCGTCCCCCCGCAATCAGCATGCCATACCATCAATCCAGAGAAAGCACAACACCTGCCAGAAGATGGCCCTACTATTCTATGGCCCCTACTATTCTAAAGGGCGTCATCAATGGCTGATTCATTCACTTCATCAATCATATCATCAACACTTGCCCCTACCCCCTACTATGATAAGGGTAAGGGAAACAATCGCAATTAATTGTTCATTCGCTCATTATATGGCATCAACGCTCGCACATTCAATCGCTCATTATTCTATGCCATCATCGATCAAAGAATGACTTGCACTGCCATTACTACATCTTGTCATCTGAGTCCTCCCAGTGCATGACATCTACTGCTAGCTCGTGCAACATAATATGCGCTACTACTTTCCATAAAGACTATCAATTTTCCCATAAAGTGCCTATAAAATAGTGGGGGCCATAGAATAGTAGGGAGCTGGGTGATCAACTGCCCTTGCCTCTGCATCGGGATTTGGAACTATAAATGGAACCGGACCCTAGACCTTGAATGGGATTATGACGGGCTTATTCTCCGCATGCAAAGGTATTATCTCGTACACCCACTATAGACTTATGTAAATGACACCCCCTTTCAATAGTAGGGCCACCTTGGTCTCTTATGTTGCCTCTGTCCGATTAATAATAGTAGGGCTTTGCTATCGTAGCTAATATTCTTTTTCCTAATCCGTAGGTAGGTTGCCCTAAAGATCCCCTTAGAATAGTAGGGCCCCCCCACCCAACAGATTATATATGTCCTAGCCCTTAAAATAGAGGGGGTAGGGGGCCCACAACTAATCTACCTCCAACTAGATTAATCCAATCCATAGGGCCTAGATTCTAGTTGTATGGGAAACGGAGCTACCTCTGCATGCAGTTGGGCCTACCCCCTACCCCTACCCCCTACTATTGTTAGGCCCCCTAGATTCATATTGGGGGCCCCTACCATTTTATAGGAGGTCTATAATCTTAAGAGTAAGTAGGCCAGCAGGGCCCCTACTATCTATAGGCTAGTTGGTATCGGGTTCCCGGGGGTATAGTTCCGGGTGGGGGGGAACTATAGCCCCTACCCTCGCCTTCTATTATTGATCACCCCACCACTATCTCCCACCCCAGCCTTCATCAGTAGGGGGCGCCTCTCCTCCTTAGCTCAAGAGAGATGAGTTTAGTGATCCGTGATTGATGAATGCGGGCAGGGGCAGTTAGAACGAATGCGGGCCGGAGTTGGCTGGAGACAAACTATTGTGTTGTGGCTGAGTGGAATCTAGAATTGGGTAGATAATGAATCTCATGAGCTAGGTGGCCCGGGCTGTCGGACTTAGAACCCCAGACAAACCCACCCCAGCTGTTAAGAACCAGGTGAGACCATCCTGAAGTTGGTAAGGAAGGAACAAGCATCACCAGAATACAATACAATAAAGAAAAGACAAGTTGGGTTCTCAACCAGAGTGATTGGTCGAGGCATTTACCTATTCTATTGATTGGGATACAGTCCCTCCTCTTCCTCTTCCATCCATCTTTCTCCTCAAGCGGCCCTCCCGCCGAGTTGTTGAAAAGGTGGTCTTGGTGCGGGCAAGCAAAAGAGGATGGAATCTTTCTGCTTAATCTCTCTAGTGCCGATAGGGGCCCTGAAGTTGGCTTAGTCACTCTTTTTCTCCCGAACGTAGGCTACAATATCTCTACCAATGAATGGACTACCATGGTTCCTCTCTCTGTTCCTCTCCCATGCTGTTATCGGTCGAGGGCCTAACTATGGAAAGCCAGGGTTGGGTGGGCAGGGAACCCGGGGGTGGGTGGGAGGATATAATAGGGTGGGTGGCCCCTACTATTCTAAGGGTAAAGTTCCGGCTGGGAGTTCCATAGTAAAGTTTTGGATATAGTTGGCTAGCCACCCGGGCACCTTCTTATCCCACCCCGACTTTCCTTCCTTCCATAGTTGTGGGAGGAAATAGGCAATCCGGTGCCCCGGGGGGCCCCTACTATTCTATGGTAGTGCGGGCATGGACTACCCACTTTTTATGGGGGACCATCACTAACTCTAACTAGAGGAATGGGGGCCATCACTAACTCCAACTGGAGGCCATCACTAACTCTTCACTAACCCAGTTCTTCCACACCATCACCAACTCTGACTACCTGAACTAACTACTTGACTGATAAAAGCATGTGAGAGCCACTATGGAAAGGTAGGGCCCTCCAATGCTCACTTGAATGGGGAGAATGGAGTTGGAAATAATGGGACAGGGATAAGCAGTTGGAGTTTAAAAAGGCAGCCTATGTTTGGACAAGGAAAGAATGCAGTCGGACCGGAAGCAGGAATGCCGCCTCTGACATGATTGAGATTCGAAGAATGCAGCTGACCGGTGCAAAGGAGAGATAGTGCTCAGACTGGAAGGATATAATGCAGCCACCTATATGAATGTGTGTTGTAATCAGTCAAGGGAAATCATTGAACTGCTGAACCCATCGAATCAATTCTCTATGTAACAGAAATGGAGATCGCTGTTATGTGATGTATTGTCTATTCTTTCTTTCTCAATCAAACCTATGGTGGGAGAGAGATGTTGATAGTGCCAGTAGAGAAACTATCCGCCTGATAATCCTGCCCATAATGGTCCTAAACCACTCAATATATTAGCGGGGATAGGGCCCAAACCACTGCTCTAAACGGTCCTAAAAAACCACCCCTATCCACCCAACTATAGTTTCCCACCCACCCGCATAGTCCCAGAACTGTTAGATAAGAGCGCACGCAAGCCCTAAAGGCCCTGTCCTGTAAGAGTGCAGTCAAACTTTGATCGGCTTTTCTGGGCTGGGAATAATGCCCCCTACCCCTACTCTTTTTTAAGGGTAAGGGCTGCCTTTGCTTTAAGTTTTCATTCGGCACTTAACTTTCAAACGCCTACCGATAGCCATAGCCATATAATTTCTAGGGTAGGGTAGGGCTATGGGCTCTATTCTAATAAAATCCCTATTATTAGATCAAGTGGGATTCGAACCTAGACTTCCATATGGAAGGGCCACACTGATCTACGTACGTAACATCCTTCCCGCCATAGAATAGTAGGGGGCCATAGAATAGTAGGGGCCCTCGCATCCACTTGTGGAGTTAGGCCGGACCCCTACAATTCTAATGGGGGTGTCAAGTATAAAGAATCTTTTGGATCCTGCCTACCCTCCACTATAGAACCCCTACCCCTATATCATCCTGCCCCTCATTTATTTTTGTTACATATAGAATCTGACGGGTTTGGAAATATGGTTCATTCAGATAACTTTCTATCTCTAGTTGAGCTGCCTTTATTTAGAATAGTTGGGGGCCATGCCATATAATAGTAGGGGCCTACCCACCCATGGGCCCACCCCCAAACCTACACTCTCCTTCCGCCCGGTAGGGCAGGAAGGTATCCCCTTCGGGTTGGTTATGCATTGATGGAAGGGCAATGACCAGAAGGTCTATACCACTCTATATCCGGGTGGGGGGGGGAATTATAGTGCCTATGCAGGGTGCCCCAATCACAATCACCACCCACCACTACCATAGAATAGTAGGGTTGAGTCGTTAGAAAATAGTTAGTCGTTGGGGAAACTACAACTAGAGTATAGTGGCTTCCCGTCTGTCCCGTCCCTTCGGTGGATGCTCCAGGGAACCATTAATAACAACAAGTTATAGATAGGGGGGTTGGGGGGGGATTGACTAACTCAATAGAGAATCAATAGGGGAAAATGATTGATCAGATGGTTAGGAATATGCATGCATATAAAGGAATGATCTGGAACTACCCTGGTCTGGTTGTCATCCCAGATATATAGATCCATCCATCGGTGGGTTGGGTTTGAACTATAATTGGGACAAGTGGAGCTTAAAACCAACTCTGATTCGCAACCAACCTTCTATAGTTTAGTTTTGTTTCAGTTTAAACTATAGTTGCTGATTGGGAGGTTGCAACCGGGGCCATAGAATAGTAGGGGCCCCCATCGACTTGGCTCGAGCTGATGATGAAAGCTCATATTGGTTCACTGGGATATTCCTATTCAAACTCTGCCCGATACCAGCATGTCTGGACCAACGGGATCAGAGCCAACACATCCGATTACCTCTCCTATGGCAGGTGCACGTGAGGGATCAAACCGGCAGTGGAATAAATCCCTACCTCGCCCTATATATATAATGGGCAGCAGTCAAAGGAATAGGAATCGGTGAAGCGGTAGATGAGATCCGATCCACTCCAGAATAGTTCTCACCATTCAGATTTACTGGATAGTGCCACAATCTCAAATATCGTGGATGGCTCGGTTAGGAGGAAAGATGGGAGACCGGTATTATCGCAGTACCTGCTAATGAAGGATCAAGCCGTGATTCCCCACCCGAATCTTTATCCCTTTCTGCTTCTCCCTCCGCCCATGCCCGTGGCATGGAGCAATCACCCGGGAACAACTATATATATATAGTTGGGGGGCTAAAGTTGATCGTTTTCTCCCTACAATAATCTACCTCCCTGTGAACTTTCTAAATGGGGGGTGGGACCCTCTCTTTATTAGTTGGCTATACTAGATTCTAGATTCTATATGTAACATGCCCCATTGCTGGGAGGCAGGGTGGGTGGTCGAATAGGCCTGGCTAAGAATAGGCAACCTCTAGCAGGCCCCCCCTCAGATTCAATTATGGGTGGCCCTCTATTCTATTGTTGGCAAAGGCTGTACTTCTTCCGTTCCCCTACTATTTGAAGGGCCAATAATAAAGAAAAGGCCCGACTGCATATAGTTGGAGTTCAAGAAAGGGAGATGCGGGGCATTAAGTAGTAGCTTAGCTGGTGCACTCACTTTGCCGTAGGGATTTGCCTTTCTTGAGGGGGTGGGATAAGGCATGCGCGTTATTGCCTACGCTTCCCCAACAATAGTGCCAGAGGGGCGATCGAACCAGATGGATTAACTGGGAGCGAAATGGATGGAGCTCCTACGAACATGGAGTCGGGTGGGACTTGAGTCACTTGTTGAGGGAAGGGACTGACCTCCTGATGAAGCTGATGATGATGAAGCGGCTGGCTCAACCAATCGTTCTAGTGGTCATTTCTCCCCCCTAACCTCTCAGTCGAGTTCCCTATTCAGCTACCCCATAGAATAGTAGGGCATTCAATATCTCCATTCAATACACCTCAAACTCAACAGGCAATAGGGAAAGGGCCTATTTCCTACTGATTCAAACCCAGATGGTGATACTCGGACCTTCCCAGACCATTGCCTATTCTCTCCTTTCTTTAGTACCCGAGTCCTATAGTTCCCTCCCACCCGAGCCCCTACTATTCTATGGGCTTGCCATCGAGGAAGCAGAGGAAGAGGCGCTAGGCCCTACTAGTCGCCCTATTATTCTATTATTGCAAGATTCTATATGTAACATGACTCCCCACCCCCCTAGATAGTTGTTATTGTAGGGCTATTCTATTGGGGCGGGGTATCCCCTACTGTTACATATATAATATAAAACCAACAAAGCACATCAGTAGTAGCAGCACCTTTTTATTAGGGCAGCAGCACCCTTATAGAATTGTAGGCAGCACCGGCAGTAGCACCCCTATAGAATTGTATTCAGCACCTTGAATATTAGGGCAGTAGCACCCCTACTATTCTAAAGGCAAACTAAAGCAGCAGCCCTACTATTCTAAAGGCAAACTAAAGAAGCTCATCAGCAGCACTCAAGAAGCAGGGGAGGGTCGAAGAAGATTCCATATGTAACATGACCCCTACCCTACTATCTATAGGCTATCACGAAGCATTGGTGAAACTTGCATTTTTTGAAACGGAAGGTGATTACCCCTGTCATTTCAATATCCAACCCCTATGGGCTCCCCTCTTCATGAATATTGTACCCCTATTGTTGATTTTGGTTCCCTATCTTGAATGATCTATACGTAACATGATGAGGTGCTTCATGGCACCCCTGTCTTTCTTGGCTACCTGAGTGCGTTTGTTTCAAGAGTGTGTTGCAACCTTCTGATTGATCCTTCTGTCATTTGATTACACTTTTAAAATGAGGTTCTCCTCCATTGATCATGGTTTCATTCAATACGTGTCGCCCCGTTTCTTTTCACAACCTTGGCTATCACCCCTCCCTATAAGGTGACCTTAATGTTGACCA
Source organism: Thuja plicata (assembly GCA_018584345.1). Classification (NCBI taxonomy): domain Eukaryota; kingdom Viridiplantae; phylum Streptophyta; class Pinopsida; order Cupressales; family Cupressaceae; genus Thuja; species Thuja plicata. The sequence goes on along the minus strand of MU214497.1, from coordinate 23,084 downwards.
ACCTTCATTGTTGGTAACCGATCCTTGAGACAACCGTGAGTTGGGTTCACTTAATTGTTCATTCAATTGTGCCCTTACCTTCCTTTTTTCAAGGTGACCTCACCTTCCTCATTGATTTCCATTGTCAGATTGTTCATTGGTTTTCTCGAACCCCTATTGTTGCCTAAAAAATGGTAGGGGGGTGACCTTTGCGATATCTTATTCTTTGTTCAAAGTGTTCCCTCCCTATTCAATTGAACGATTTGGGAATGGTGTTGGGAATGGTGTTGTGTGATCCTCACATTTCAAAGAGAAGTACGTCAGTTGGGTGTCACTTGGTTTGAACGCAGCCCCTAATTTGCTATTCATCATGGTGTGTTCCCCATGTGATGTATAGAATAATCTCAAAATGGGTTCTATTGCTACCCCACATCTTTCGAGATCCCCCGCCACCCTTACTTACGTTAACCTTTTACTGAGAGTTCCCCTGACCGCTTTCCATCTTTTTTCAGTAGAAAACTCCTCAGTAACATTCATAATCGGGGCCTTCTGTTGATTACACTTTTCATAGCGGGTGCCCAATTCACCATCCATCATTTCCCCCCTCACTATTGTTCCCCCCATGTTACGTATAGAATCGGCATCTTCAAAACGGGATTGATTATTTCTAACCCCTCTTCTAACTCGTTCAACAAACAAATTATAGGGCTTGGATCAGGAGCTTATTTTTCCGGCCGGGTAACCTTTCAACCATCCATCCATGGCTTTCAACCATCCATCCATGGGTTATTCCCCTTTCCCTCACCCCTGCACGGTGGGCCCTACTATTATAAAGGGATTGTGGGATCATCCCTCACCCCCTTTCTCGAAGATCCCTACTATTTATATGGGCGTTTGGATGGTCCGGTAACAGTAGCGTTTGGATGGTCCGGTAACATTAGAACTATCCCTCGCTCAACAAGGAGCCTAATTTAGGCAGTGGGGTCTGGATAGAAATAATTTGTTCACTTCTGGGAGGGCGGGCTTCTCGATTGTTCCCAACGGATCCTTGGCACAGTAGAATATTAGCAGGCTTGGGTAACACCTTCCTATGCACCGGTTGCCCTTCCTTATTTTAGTTTATAGATAGAGGGCCTTATTTTAGTTCAATCCCCTACCATTCTATAGGCGCCTTAGCCCTCCCTAAAATTCTATGGCCACCAATTCTAGTTCCAAGCGCCCCTACTCTTTTGTTTCCAAATGGACCCTTTCAATAGTAAGGGGTAGGGGCCCCCCTTCTATATTATTGTCGCTAAGGATTTGGAGCAGTTCCGGGGCCCTACAATTCTAATGGGCTGGGAGGGCATATTACGTATAGAATCTTTCCCTTATGCTAGCCCCCTACTATTCGTGTGTGGGGATGGGCGAGGGGTTCCCTTATAATAGTAGGGCCCTTAAGAAGAGTAGGGCCTGGTTCATCGCCCTTAGAATAGTAGGGCCCTTAAGAATAGTAGGGCCCACCCTGCTGGCAAACCCATGGTTTATTAATCAGCTTGCTTTCCTTACTGGATAACTTAACCCCCCACCCTATGATTCAGAACTACTAGATCCCCCCCACCCAAACTCTAGTTCCAGCAATCAATAGTTTTCGGGTGGGTGGGAAACTCCCCTACTGTTCTAAAGGTACTCTCCTCCACCCTCCCATTATACAATATTGGATGATTTAGCTGGTAAAAAAGTATAAATAGTAGGCGCTGGGGCTAATAATAGTTGGGTCGGTCAGTCTAAATAAAATGGGGTTATTGCACTATCCCTCGATAATCCCAATTGCAAAATAAACAGAATGGGGTTGGGCATGATAAATGGCCATCTCTCCGCCCATAGAATTTGAGGGAGCGAAGGAATATTGATCTTGATGGAAGGAAAGTGGGGTAGGGGTAGGGGCCATAAAATCTTTGTTTCTAGGAAACTCTAGTTGGGAAGCAGGGTGGGAACTATAGTGCACCCCATAGAATAGTAGGGGGCCCTCCTCCACTCGATAGTTGGGGGGGAGGGCCCCTACAATTATTCTATGGTAGTTGGGAGGCCCCCTACTATTCTATTCTTCTAGCAGGCGAATAATAGGGGTGGGGGGCTGGGAGGTTGAAATGATTGACCGGGAGGTTGTTATTAATGAACTGATGCCATTTGCCTACTTAATGAATTGATTAATGAACGGATGGAATTGACTGATTAATGGCAGTGGGCAATGGGCAATATATTATCGGGAGGTAGATTAGTTTAGTTGGGTGGGGGGCTACCCTACCATTCTATAGGCGGGTGGGGGGGCCCCAAGAATCATAGCCCCTACTATTCTATAGCAAACCCGGTTGGCTAGATTTGTCAGTTCTGTCTGGAACAAAACTCAACCTTGAAAGCTTCCCTCCCGGCCTATTGTTTCTTTTGGGGAACTTTGATAGCTGGTTCGGTTCCTGCATCGCTCGGAATGGAGCCACTTGGTTGGTCAACTCCACTTGCCAAAAGAGGTATTATGGTTCTTTAGGTAGACTGACTCAAAGGCCCGGTAGCTCCCATATGACTTGTTGTTTCATTCTTCCCTCTGTTCCAAAAGACCAAAGAAGACCGGTCAACAAAACAATAGGGGAAGGGGCATTCCAGAGATTGGTTTCTATCCGCCCCTGAACCTTTCTCTCTTTCTTGAGTTGATTGCCCCCACCCCCCCAATATAGTTGTAATTGCACATTGAGTGACACAAATTTTCATCATATTCAGTTGTGGTGGTATATAAAGATCGAATGCCAAACTAGAGTTATTTCCCAGATAGAGATATAGGGCCTCTCCCGGCCAATATTTGAATAAACAGAGTTACCTTCAGGTTCAAGGGCTTGGTTCACCTTAATTCATTGCTGGGAATCGACATAGTTTATCTCTGATCGTGCCAGGTGCCTATAGAATGGTAGGGCAGTAGGTCCAAGATATGGATTCAAATGGGAGCTAGCTCTCTCTCTTAAAACTGTCTTTCTTTCCTTTATGGATGTAATCGAGGATGTTGGTTATCCGGTCGGAGCTAGACAAAAGATAGAATGATCTAAAGTTTATATGTCTTGAGATGCCCACCAAGGGGAAATAAACATCTGCTGGAACCAATTTTGATTCAGGAATAACCGAAGAATGGAATAGGGCCAGATCTTAGTCCTTCAGATTCAAGCATTTATCCCGACCAAACCGAAATCCTTGCATTCTTGTTCTCGGCGCATGAACTATTCTATCCAATTCTAGCACAACTCTAGAAGGAAGGGGGTCAGATTTAAAGGGTTTTGGTTACCAGGCCTGGTGGGGAGGGATGAACTCGACCATAAACTGCATTCAGATTACAGGATAACCTTCTTGATTGGTTTCTTAATACATAGATAGAGGCAGCCACCACTAGAGAATGGATGGATGGAAGAGAGTCATTAATGGAATAACTAGCCTAGATAAGTGGAACCTCATTGGCAGAACTGAACCCCTCTCGCTACAGCTTTCATCATCCATCATCCCCGGCATCGCATCCACCCCACCCCAGGAACTATAGTCGGGTTGAAGGGGGCCGGATATAGAAATTTGGTTGGGTTCTCCTCATCAACAGCTAATGACTAAAGGAATAGATCTATTGCTAAAGTATATAGTTGGACGGCTTCTGCGGCATTCTATTATGATGGAAGTGGGTTCCTTCCCTGCAGCCGTTAAGGCCTACCAGAACAAATGTCAGGGGGAGGGGGTGAGCCCGACCTTTCCATTAGTGTGCAGATGACTCGACCTTTCTTCTAGGTCGTTTATGTCTGTATGCATTTAGAACCCGGGCTAGACCCCCCCTACTATCTATATGGATAAGAAGACCGGTGCTTCTATTTCAATAGATCCTGGCACCATCTAGATAGGGGGTGTGCAGATGGTTCGTTGTCTTCATAATGAGGCTCAACCCACATCTATATATCCGCCAAGGATTTTAGGGGCATATCATCATCCAATCTTCCACTATAGAAAGAATAGGCAAAGGTCCATCCATGCCTACAATAATCTAGAAGGGGGGGGTAAGGGGGGGCCTTCACTTTACATTTCCCAATCCCTACAATAATCTAGAAGGGGGGGTAAGGGGTGTCAGATCAATCCATTGCTATTACGTACGTAATACGACCGGTCGATACAGATTGGGAATTAGACCGGGCAAGATCCAACCGGAACATCCATCCCAGTGACCTAAATAAACTACAAGGGAAGTATCCAGTATCCATCAAACTATAGTTGCAGAGATCGAACCGATGGGTAATATCTTAGGCACACCCATTTTTCCAGTGCATATCGAACAGCGTCGCCCCTACTATTCTATGGCAATCACAAACCAGAGATAGTTTGCCCCATCTGTTATGATAGAATATCCCCCCGTCTACAGATGTCAGACTTTTCTTTCTTACCCCACTATTAGAGTTGTTTCTTTAGGCTCTAGGGGTGAAAACTCACTTGAATGGGGCCACCCTGCATTGGCAACCTACGGTGTACTGGTCAATGTAGTGCAGCACCGACCAGAGGAGCCAACCTATGGGGCCTTTGAGAATAACTGGGTATGGGGATTCATCAAGTCCCGAAATCCTCCTCGGGTGGGGGGGCCCTACTATTCTATGGTAGTGGATCGACCTAGCTGCCCACTTCGATCGAGGACTCAGGAGGATTTCTTTTAGAAACTGCCTCTCTCTGGGAAACCCTTAAAATAGTAGGGGGCCATAGAATAGTAGGGTCCCCCCCACCCTGCTAATGGCCCTCACAGCCCGGTAGCCCAACTATCTCCGGGTGGGCCCCTGGAAAATAGAATAACCCTCTATATTCACCGGCAATATACAGACTTCCCGGCAATAGATAATACCCTCTGCATTCACCGGAAACAATATTAACCTTCCCAGCAATAGTTTTGGGAAGAGAGTTGGTGGAGGAGATATTTCCCCAAGGATTTAGAAACTGGTGCTGGTGGGGAGGAAACTACTATGCGGAATGAGCCGCCTAAACTACTATGCCCCATTCCCTAAACTACTCTCCGGGTGCCCTACTATTCTAAGGGGCGGGCCCCTACTATTATAAGGCTCTCTCCCTCATTAATTCTCTATGGGGTCTCCCCTTCCTCCACCCCCGGTTGAGCTCTATGGGGTCCTCGAGCTTCAAATATAGGTAGGAAGGCTCCACCTGACTTCCTTCCTTCCATCCAGTTACCATAGAATTGTAGGGGCCCCCCACCCCCCATTATAATTGGGTGATTAGTTGGGTAGTTTTCCTGTAGGAGCAGGACCAGCTCATGTTGTGTATTTATCAGCACATGAAGTGCGTGAGGGAGATTCCCCTCCTCCTCCCACCAACCCCGTAGGGCTGGTCTCCCTACACTTCTACGTACAACATCCCCTGCATGCTAGCAGGGGTCCAATCGGGAGTAGGAGAACTCGACCACCCTTCTTTCAGGGGGATGCTTCCTTCCCCATCCTTCGATCCATCGTACCCATCTGTCCCTATCTCTCTCGCTGCTCTAGCTTCAACAGAAGGATATGACCGATTCATGACTCCTTCTTCTTGTTTCAGGTGGAGGGGCTATCCGATCGATCACGGTTTTGCCGAGGTTGGCCGGCATTCGTGGATCCGCTGTAGGGGTCGGTGAACTCGCTGATGGGAATGGTTCAGGAAGTGTTGAGTGGAAGGCTAGCCAACCATTAGGATGGGATGGGAAACTTGAGTGGGTGGGCCCGCCCCTACTATTCTATGGCAGAAACTATAGTTCCATGGGTATGCAGGGTGGGAACTATAGTTCGAATAAAAAGTTTGGTTCAATGCTTGGAAACCAAAGGGATGGGAGAGGGGAAGGGCCTCTCCTGCTGATGGAATGATTTCTCATCAATAGCTATAATGGGGGTGGGCCTGCTGGCCCTACAGTGAAGGAATAGCTTTTTCTGATCGTCTCGCCAGGTGGTACGACTGCACATCCCACCTGCAATGATATATACAAAGGGGCAATAGTAGGGCTCTCGCCGATAGGAGAAGATCAATAATAACTATATCGGGGGACTCAATAAAGGCCTTTTTTTGAACCCCCATTCCTATCAGGCATAAAAGTGATCAACAATTGACAGAACCAGCTGCCTATCATTTCTTTAGGCCAAGCACTGTATTGATCCATCCGTTCCTTTCTCATCCTTTCTCGAGTTGGGTGTTTCATCCTAGCGTGCTCTCAATAATCGAGAGAGAGGGATGGTGGGGAACTGATACATCATTTAATTGAACTGAATGGATAGCCATCAACCACAGCCATCACCATAGAATAGTAGGGGCCCACCCTGCATTGGCCCCTAGCTTTGAATAGTAGGGGGGATGGTGGGGTTGGTGTTTCTCACATAACAATTAATCGTTCATGGATTTATCTTCGGGTGGGAGGGAACTATAGTTGGCTCATCCTTCCACCAACTCGATCCATCCGACCCCGCCATATATTCCTTAGGGTGGCGGGATGGCCCACCTCTCGATCGGCTTTCCGAAGCATTCCCCATGCAGGCAGGGGTGGGTGGAAGAGGGGTCGGGTGGGCCCTACTATTCTATGACGGAACTATAGGGTTCCAACTATATAAAAAATTTGAGCCTTCACCGATCATCGGATTAGCCCTATAGATATGGGAAGAAATAAATATAGATATGGAGAGAAGAGAGAGATAGATATGGAAAGAGATAGATAGAGATAGCAGTTCCTATTCAAGTTCCTGGTTCCCCTCGTGTTCAGGTTCGAGTAAATCTTTCTAGGGAGATTGCCCCCACCGGTGAATCGATCAACTTTAGCCCCCTTGCATGTGAACAGGGTGGGAGGTCTAACTAGAATCCCCACCCCCGGTAGATTAGTTTCCCTACCCCTACTCTTTTTTAAGGGTAAGGGTTCCCTACTATTCTAAGGGGCGAGGGGCCTAAAATTTTATTGGGCAGAATCTCTCTATTTAAGGAATCCCCCTTAGAATAGTAGGGGAATCCCAGATCGAAGGAATCTATCTTTCTACCCCCCTACTATTCTATAGGAAATCGATGAGAAATGTTAACGATAGATCATCTCGGACCTACAGTCCCTCTGGGATAGCTCCGTAGCCACTTCGCCACAGACTGACTCCACGACTGGCCAAATGGAACAACTATAGTTTGCTCCCTTACCGGCTTCACCGACCGGCATCGATCAAAAATCTCCCTATGCATCAATCAAACGGTCCCCAGTAACTACTATATATAGTTGTTCCAGACTACGGTCCCACCCAATTGAAGCAGTGAGGCTTCACCGATATCCGGCATAGCGACTCTAGTCCTTTCCAATCTGAGCCAGCATAGTGACTCTAGTTCTTTCCAATCTGAGCCAACATAGCGACTATAGTCCTTTCCAATCGAGTCATCTTGATTCCAATCTGGCTTGGGTAAGACCATCATCACTACCAACTAATCAGAATCACTATTCTAAAGGGCCACCGCATGAACAATTCTAATGCCCTCGGGCCATTATTCGCTGATTCCCTACTATTCTCAAGGTAGTGGGCTGCCCATAGAATAGTAGGGCCAATCTCAACTGCCCCTTAGAATTGTAGGGCCCTTAGCCAATAATAGAATAATAGGGCTCCCACCGCAAAGGTAGAGATGGGCACATGCATGGGGGCATGTTACGTATAGAATTTGGTCGGTCCCCTTCCCCCCCTTCAATGAGAGTTATGCCCTACTATTCTAAGGTGGGGTCGGCCCTTTAGAATAGTAGGGGAGTTTCCCGGTGCAGTGGTGCAGAGGGAGCCCTTCCCCTTTCAATAGTAGGGGGTAGGGGCCTTCAGAAACAACTATAGGCACCCTACAGGCAGGCAGGTTCACAGGCAGAATGATTCTGCACCGTGATTAGATGCGGAATACAAGAGTAGTGAGCCGCCTATAATGGTTCTAAAGGTAGATTCTATATGTAACATGCCCCCTACCCCTACAATAATATAGAAGGGGGGCCCCTACCCCGGCCCCCTACCCCTACTCTTTTTTAAGGGCCCGCCTAGAGAATAAAAGGGCATATTATTGTTGGGAATGGGCAACCGGTGGTACAGGGTGGTCCCTACCCCTACCCCCTCAATCTGTAAGGGTTGGGGCGATTATTGAAACCCGGCAGCCATAGGGGCATCCGATAGAAAGGGCAAGCCCCTACTATCTTCATTTTTGAGAGTTATTTCATTCGATAGGCCCATAGAATAGTAGGGGCTAGCCTGATTAAATAGTTGGTTGGGAGGTTATTGTCATTCTCAGATAATGTTATTTTTGGAAGGTTCTCAGAGATGTGCTCATCGATGCCCCTATCTATATATGGGAACGAACTTAGGCAGGGAGGGGGGGTCCCTAAAATTCTATGGCATGAAGGGGCTAAGCAACACAAGACAGGTTTCATTTAGCTTTGGAACATGTACTGCTGGGGTCCCCAGGGGGGAAGGATGGGAGAAGAAGCTAGTCGATGCTGCCCCTCAACAATAGAATAATAGGCAATAGTAGGGGGATTATTGTCTTGGGCTCGGGAGTTTAGGAAAGATAGGATTATTCGGGCGTGCAGAAGGCCTCGGTAGTAGAAATTAGGAAGACTTCACCGGCCCTACCTTAGTAGCCGGGGTGGTAGGCAAGCTTCACCCCCAGTGGGAGGAGATAGGATTAGGGAAACTCAACTAATCACCTCCAGGAGGTGGGGGATGGACACCTGGCTTGCTTCTCTACGTGATAGCCTAACATTTCCAGCCCCTGAACCTGCAGGGGGTGGGGCCTCTTCTGGCATAATGAACAAAGGGACTAAACTAGAATACAATAATCTAGAAGGGGGGGAAACCGGAAGGAAGGATCAAGAAGATAAGGTCTTCCAGGGCCCGCCTACACACACCCCCAATTGAGTGATAATTAGCTAGCCCGGGCCCCTACAATTCTATTGGAACTAGACCGATGGACTCGATAAAGGTTGCCTATAAAATAGTAGGGGCCGATGGAAACAAACCCCACAGCCCTACTATTCTAAGGGTAGGGCCTAGAAAATAGTAGGGGGCTTGACCCTACTATTCTATGGGCCCTACTATTCTATGGGGATGTCTAACTAGCCACACCCCCGGTTGGAAGGATGGATAGAGAGCTTTCGATGCCCTACCTATATAACTGGGTTACCATCCGGTCCTCCCAGGGAGTTTAATTCAAGACAGAAATAAACTACATGCTATCATTGGATAGGAAACAAAGAAAGGATGGCCGGGAGGAGCTAGAAATGTTGGACTCGGGGGTGTAACAGGGTGGACCCCCAGGAGGAGCTAAAGGAAGTAAGGAAGGTCCAGCTAATAAACAAGGATGGATGGAAGGTTATTAGTCCCTACTATAACTATATTAGCAGCCGGGGCAACCATATTTTATTGAACAGCTAGTTTGGAAGCGAGAAAGGGACATCTCCAACTATCATTCTCGCCTGGAAAGATAGGAAGGGAGGCCCCTACTATTCTATAGGTCATAACCTCATGGATAGTCAGGGTTGTTTCTGGCCATCCAAAGTTTATTTCTTTCTAGTCGCTTTGTTTCTTTCTGTGAGAAACATCCATCTTTGTTTATGGAGTGAGAAACATCCTTTTTATCCATCCATCGTTACCACCTTTTTGCCTATAGGGGGTCATTACCTGTCCTCACCCCCGCCATCCATTTACACAGAGTCGGATAGTTAGGCTATGAGAATTCAAATAGTAGAGAATCGAGAAACCATTGCCTTATAGATAGTAGGGCTGTTGGCAAGCCCTCTCGGTAGTTAACTACTATCTAGTTTGGAGTTGGGAGAAGTTAATGAAAGTAGGAGGCCCCCCCTATAAATTCTATGGCTCTATGGGGCCCCCCCGTAACCCCCCCACCCCCCCCATATAGTGAAGAAATTGTTAATTGTGGGTGGCCCTATAAATTCTATGGGGCTGGGCAACCGGTCGATCCAAATAATGTTAAGGGGCCTCATTCGCTATAGTTGGAGCTAACCTCTGGTCCGCCTATCAAATTTGAGGGCATCTGACCATCCTTTGTGCCCATAGAATTTTAGGGGCTCCTCTTCATCGATCAAAATGAATCGATATCTCGGTGCCATTCCAGATTTGCTCTATTGTTTTGCCCGCTCATGCTGCTTCGGTGGCATTTCAAAGCGCTCTTTTCGCAACCATATTGACCATATATATTTAGTGAAGGGTTGAGTTTTGTTAGTCAAGTTATAAAGAGCTAGCATTGAGGTTGAGAGAGCTAGAGAAGGTTGCTGAGATGTTTAGGTTTGAATGAAGCTGATAGGGACGTGATGCATCCTTTTTATATCCCTGGTCTTTTATACTGGCCACGTAGAGGTGTTTAGGATAAGCTTTATAGATAGTTTCTTAGAAAGCCATATTAAAGCATCCCCGACACCTACTAATGAGGTAGCTTAAGCTGATTAAGAATTAGTTTACCTCCCCCTTTAGATAGTAGGCCTCAAAACCACCAGCAAATTGAGATAAAGAACCAGTAGCTAAGATAGCTAGAGAAAAGACAGTTCCCAATCCAGAATCAGTTGATATAGCAGTTTAAGTTGAATCAGCTCTGTTGCTTCTCCTGCCCTCACCTCTGCTGCTCTAGCTCTTGCCTCTGTTTCTGATGGTGGGATTGTGACTCAATTTTCCCCCACTATTCTAAAGGGCACCCAGATCCCCTACTATTTGATAAGGCTTTCACACGATAAACTGACTCTACCTTCTATACTTCTGATGCTGCACAAGGCACAGCAGGAGATAATACATTGTGGGAGTACACCAAGCATGAAGAAATGAGACAAACACACAATGATGCAATCACCAACAGGCTTTACCCTTACACACGATCCATCGGGGAACAACTGGACGGATGAATGAATACAACTCAGCACCTGTCATATAGTCCAACAAAGATCAGCGCCCCATCCATCCAATCCAATGAATGCCAGGGACCTATAAAATATGATGCTCGTATCCATCCAATGCGAATGGCTAGGAACTCTCTTTATACCCCGATCCAGGACCAATGCCAACTGTAACACGTCACCTATAGTAGCGAAGCGATCAAACTCCCATCCAATAGCCAATAGCCGGGACCTCTACAATGTAATGCTATCCATGTCCATCAAACACCCCCAACCTATTACGCTGTGCATGCAAAGAACCATCCATCTCAATGTCTAAATGGCTAGGCCACATCTATTCAATCAATGGGGAGCCGGGAAACATGCCCAGGATCTATGCCATGCCGTACACCCGTCCAATGCTCAGGCTCTCTATCCAATGGCTGGAAACTACACCAACTGGCACACCCTTCCGGCTGCTGGGGCCCACCCAAACATAGCACATCCATCCCATCACAGTAGCACCTTAAAATTCTATGGCCCCTACTATTTTAATGGGGAACCTAACCACCTAACTGCCCAATCGAAACTAGCCAACTCATCCCCAGGGAAGGCCTAGGAACCGTAGAAACGTAGTAGTACATCCAAGCGCCTACTATTTTAAGGGCACTCGCCTACACGTAGTCCGGCACCCACACGCTCCGCCCAGTATGGCTATCGACCACGACATAAGCTACTCGTTAGTCATAGGGGTGCAGAGAGGTTCGCCGAAGGAGGGACACTAGGTGGGTGGGAGAAAGCACTACAGGGATCCGAGGACTCACATGAGCGTATTCACACTGTGCTGTACCTTCACGTTAGTAGTAACCTGTTCTTTGTAAGGGCAAGATCCAATCCATATAATGACAAACTCTGCTAATCATTACTCAAATAACTTAGTACTTTTCAAAGACCTGGCCAATCAATCTTGGAATGCCCTTTCTAATCTCCCGTCATGTCGGAATTGAAAGCTGGTTGCTACATATCGCTTATCACTACTATATCTATTAGATTTTCCATTCATTTCCATTGGGCTGGCACACGGACAAGGGAAGGAACCATCCGCTGCAGCTGATACTGAGTACGATATAAAAGAGCGGGACACGCCTTTTAAGCTATGCCTATAAAATTTTAGGCCTATCACGAATGAGGATCACCTGTTTGCTCCGAGCGTTTCCGAACTCATTTCTCGCCTTGGGACTTTCGTATCGCGACCATTCGGGCCCATGCTTTGCCTAGAAAATGGTAGGGCACACAGGCGATATTAAACCAGCACGCTTAAGCGGCCGTGGCTCACCAGCACATCATGCAACCAAGTCATCGCTAGTAAAGAAACATTTTGATCGACTATTGATAAACTATTGCCTATTATTCTATTGTTGGTGCCGCTGAAGCGTAGGCCGTAGCCTCTATGTCCTTTGCCTCTACTAATGGGTAAACAACTGGATATCAATCGGAACTGGCTTTGTATCTGCCTCCTAAAGCTAGCAGCCTATTAGAACAGTAGGGGAAGGTTTTGGCAAATAAAGACAAATAGCAATGTTACTAAGTAACATTTTCTATTGATACCAAGGTGACCGAGTCATTGAATGAATCCCGAGTGCGAAGAGTGTATCGTATAATAATAATTCGTGCATTTCTCTCTCTACGTTCTCATCTCAGTGCGAAGCATGCATCGTATAATAAGAGCAAACGCATTTCTTCTCTTCCCCTTACCCCCTTTCAGATTATTGTAGGGCCATCCATCCAAGCGTAACGAATCGTATCCCCTTAGAATAGTAGGGGCCGACTAAGCGAATCAAAGCGAATCATCATAGCAATCTCCGTAAATCACACAGCCCAATACCGAAGCCTAACCACCAATGCCGATCCACCAATCACATGCCACACCCCCATCGAGCGATCTAGGGCCTGCCTTCAAATAATCAGCAGATGAACTTTAGTGACAGAGGTGGGCCCTACCCCTACTATTTTTGAAGGGTAAAGGTTCAATTCTATAGGCCAAGAGATTGATTTGCATGTTCTGAATTGTAGATCATGTGCATTTGATTCATTTAGAGCCGTAGAGCATTCAATTTATGGCAAGCACATAGCGGAACGAACGGCATGATGCAAGACGTGTTGGGCGTCTGAGAGATAGTGAACAAAATAGAGCACCGCTGGTCGAGTCTTTGTTTTTAATCCTCGGTGGGTCCTACTATTATAAGGGCGCTCTCCTGTGTTCCTATTCTTTATTTGTCTTTGTGTGATGACTCCCTTCCTCGCTTGTGTATACCTGTGCTCAGTGATCTGTCTGTCATTGGATTGGAATGTGTGTATCGGCCTTACTCCCTTCCTCCTTATCCTAAGCCCCGGTTGGCCTCGCTCTCTAGCTACTTCCTATCTCTGTGCAACCTATGTGGGTAAAACTAAGGGCAATGCAACTATCTTTTCTAGATACGCAACTTAATATGCTTAACAATGGCTAGACCTAGAACGGGATCTGTTCCTGATGAATATGCTTTCATAGGAACTGGGTCTTGCCTTAGAAATAGTAGGGCCCATAGAATTGTAGGGGCTGTGGGTGAGACTGCTATGACTCTTCTTCCATTATAGTTATAGTAGGGCCCCTACTATTCTAAAGGGCTGGGTTAACCGCTGACTCTTCTGCGTATAATGGTGCTTCTAAAACTTGGTTAGCTGGTTCTGAAATGGGATATGAAATGGGCTATGACTAAGGAGATGGGACTAGGACTAGAACTACCTTAGATGCTAGTTCTAGATAAATTGGTTCTTTAATGGATGCTGCTGAAATGACTGGCATTGGCACTCACCCATAGAATAGTAGGGCTGCCCTTGGAACTGGATCGGAAACTCCCTCCAATGCCTTTCCCGATACTCCCATCTCTGCCTATGCCTCTACCATTAAGTCAACATGTTCTTCATAAAAAGATTATGTAAACTGTCTATGCCCCCACTGGATCATTTACTGGCTTTGGTTCACTGGCATTATCAGGTGGTTCACTGCCATTATTGATCGATATCAAAGCTATTGGTGGGGCCGGGTATGGAACTATATATGCTACTACTCATTTTTCTCCTGTTCCCATCTTGGTTGCTACTTCTGGCTATCAAACTGTAAGGGACGTTGGGGACTCTACCTATGGTGTCTTTTCCTCTCCTGCAACCTTTGTTGCTTCTCTCTTTGGTGCTACTGGTCTGGATGCTAGGTCAACTTAACTTGGTGCTTGCTCATCAACTTAACTTGTCAGATGCTAGCGGTGATGTAACAATTTTAGCTTGTAGCTAGAGTATAGAGGTTCAATGGAGATGGAACTTTTTCCCTACCCCTTACTGGATTTATTTGTGAATTATTTATTTGTACATAGGCCCCTGCCTTCGCTCATGCTGGTGGTTCTAGGTAAAGGGGTTCTTCGACTGGAATTGGAACTGCTTCTTTGAGTGGATCAATGGAAACCGCTTCTACTACTGGCTTTGGGTCAATGGGATCAACAATGGGCACTACTTATGCTTGAATTGCTACATTCACCTCTGCCTCCACTTATGGCTTTGATGGCTTAGCCCCCACTACAAGTGTTGGGTGAGCATCTGGATCATTCACTGGTGCTGGATCCATATCTGTACGAGATGCTAGTTAAACTACTCGCTTTGCCGTGGATTGGAACTACTCCTGCCTTTATCCTCCTCTTTGTTGTCCAAATGGTGAGGTCTAAGTGGATATCTATAATCTCCACCAATGTTGAGGAGTAGGAAATACATAGGCAAGGGTGGTAGATCTCTCTGAGCCTTCATAGCCATTTTTTTCTCGTAGTTTGCATCATCAGGGTCCTATTATTATATTATTGTGCTGCACAGGTGGTCAGTGGAGATTCTATAATCTCAACTTATACCTCCCACACTAGGTTGATGCCTAACCTTTATCCTTTACTTCACTACGTGTCTGTCCCTGTCTATTTAGTAATTCATCAGTTTCAGGAGAGATCCAATGTGCTGTTACGTCCCTATGTTTTTCGGTACCAATTCTATGTGCAATGTTTTCCCTGTACCAATGTGTAATGTACTGCTTCTTGGCTTAGATGTTCGATGTGCTCCCCTCAATGTAAAGGACTGGAGTATCTGGTAATGCTGGTACTGATAGCGACAAAGGGTTACAAATCGCATTGTTATGTCGGCTTTATGGCCGGTTTTGAACCTGATCTGAATCACTAGGGAATTAGCAGGGTATGAAAGGGCCCTACTATTCTAAGGGGCATGAGATCTAAGAGGTAAGAGGTGGGAGCAGAAGTAAAGGCATGACCTGTATAGGAAAGAGCATAAGAGGTGGTAGATACTTCAGCAATGATTTTGGTTCCATAGCTAGTAGCTTACCTTGAACCAATTTCCCCAGGACTAGCCTCTCTTCACTTAGTTCCTGAACCAAGGCCAGTTTACCCAAAAGAATAATAATGATGAATCCTTGTGTACGCATACTGATCATGCCATTCCATCTAGCTATCATAGTTGACAGACCCATGCTCAGTTCCTGTGAATGTGTAAGCATCCCGTCTAGCAGACCGAGAGCCATTACCCCGCTCGAATCCAGATATTTACCCAGTGCGCCGCTTCAGCAGCGAATCGAGATGCAAGGCTGTCATAAGTAGACACAAAGCGAGCAAAGAAGGTAGCAGCATAGGTGGCAGCAACAAAGTAAGCACCAGTAGTTTAAGTTTCATTTCCAGATTGAGAGACAGATCCAAAGCCACCTATAGTGACTTCATACGCACCAGTTTCTTCACCACTAGAAGCGGAG
>MU214494.1:84759-101453 GCA_018584345.1 Thuja plicata | reverse complement strand
TAAGGGGCTTTCTAATGGACTGATGAGCTTAAGGGGCTTTCTAATGGATGGTTCATAAGGCACAACACTTGGTGAAGGTTTTGCAAATGAGGATGCAAGCAGAGTGGGTTTAACCATGGAGGAAACTTCGTAGTTAAGTGTGCTCTAACTGGAGTGGTACTGGGATGGGTGACCTCTCGGGAAGTCCCAATGCTTCACCTCTGTGAGTATCACCCAGAGCCAATGAGTGCTAAGTGTTCCATTCATTCTCATGAGAGATGGGTTTGTGTAAACCACTACTCATGAATCAAAGGTCAATGAGTTTGACTCAAAAAACTACACAGTTGAATCCAAGTAGAATCTAAAAAAAAAAAAAAAATTAACATTGGTCAAAATTTTGACCAATGCCACGGTTCATTTCCACCAACGATTGGTCAAAATTTTGACCATTCCACTAAAGATTTCGATGAGAATGCTATGGTTTCCACCAATGGGAAGGTCAAAATTTTGACCAATGCCACGGTTCATTTCCACCAACGATTGGTCAAAATTTTGACCATTCCACTAAAGATTTCGACGAGAATGCTATGTTTTCCACCAATGGGATGGTCAAAATTTTGACCAATTCCACGGTTCATTTCCACCAATGATTGGTCAAAATTTTGACCATTCCACTAAATATTTTGACGAGAATGTTATGCTTTCCACCAATGGGATGGTCAAAATTTTGACCAATGTCACGGTTCATTTCCACCAAACAGTGGTTGAAATTTCGACTATTCCACTAAAATATTTTGATGAGAATGCTATGGTTTCCACCATTGGGATGGTCAAAATTTTGACTAATGTCACGGTTCATTTCCACCAAATATTGGTCAAAATTTTGACCATTCCACTAAAAGATTTCGACAAGAATGCAGTGGTTTCCACTAAAGGGATGGTCGCAATTTCGACCAATGTTATGGTTCATTTCCACCAAACAGTGGTCGAAGTTTCAACCATTCCACTAAATGATTTTGATGAGAAAGTAGTAGTTTCCACCAAAGGGATGGTCAAAATTTTGACCAATTCCACAGCTCTTTTCGACCAAAGATTGGTCAAAATTTTGACCATTGCACCAAGAGTTCGACGGTGATTCTTGTCAAATTAAAATGGAGCTATAGTCGAAATTTTGACCTCAATGTTGGTCGCAATTGCGACCAATAATAAAAATGTCAAAAATTTGACAAAAAAAAATGACGAAAGGTTTGGGCGTGAATTCGACCAATTGCTGTCGAAATTTCGACCAATTTTCGTTGAAATTTGAAGTCAAATTTACTAGTGGGGGGTTAATCGTAGATGCCTAAGGAGGGGTGTTTTGTAAAAGTATTTTGTCTTAGAGTTTTTTTTCATGAAGATTATGTCTTGGAATTTAAGAGGAATCAATAGCCTCACAAAACAAAATATGTTAAAATATGTTATTCACTAGAAAAAAATTGACATCCTAATCATTCAAGAAACTAAAATGAGATGAGAGTGGTTTAAGAAGATTGTGGGAAAAATCTGGTTTAGTTCCCAATGGGAGGCCTCTGACTCTGATGGAGTGTCTAGCGGTCTAGAAAATCTATGGAATCTAGGTAAAGTGATGGGAAATCTAATACATTATTCTAGTAATACTCTGATTACTGCCTTCCAATATATTACTTCTGGCCAATCTTAGAATATGATTAACATGTGTGCCTCTAATGTGTGTTCTATAATAAGATCTTTATGGGACCCTCTTACCACTTTTATGGAGGGTTGTGGTCAATTTAAATGGATTATGGGGGTGAATTTAACTCTCCTTTATACCCCTCAGAGAAATTTGGAGGAATGTTTGATTTTAGTGATAGTATGGAGGATCTGGGGGATTTCTTTGCGAACACTAGGCTGATGGATATTGACCTTCATGGAGCTTATTTCACATGGTCTAACAAAAGCCAAGGAAGTATCCTAATTCAAGTTAGATTAGATAGGCTTTCCCTATCTCCGAATTTGACTAATCTTGCAAACTTGTTCCTTGTTGTTCTCCCAAGAACTGGTTCAGATAATAATGTTTTTTTGCTTGATTGGAAAGATGGAAATATAAGTGCTGCCCCCTTCAGGTTTAAAAAATTGTGTATTTCCTATATTGACTTTAGAAAGTTAGTCAAACAGTGGTGGAAAACTCCTTTTGTTGATTCCCTAATGATAAAGATCTTTTAAAAACTCAAGATTATTAAAGAGAAAGTGAATGGATGGAATAAATCTTTGTTTGGTAATATTTTTTCTAGAAAAAAAGATATTGTGAGAAAACTTGATATGCTCCTAGACAGGATGGAGCAAGGAGAGAAAGATAAATTAATATGTCATCATGAAAGAGATCTAAGGGATCAATGGATTAGAATTAACATGCAGGAGGAAGTCTTCTAGAAGCAAAAGCTGAGAATTCAATGGCTTAAGGAGGGAGACAAAAATAATAGGTTCTTCCACCAATCTACTATCAAGCATAGAAGTAGAAACAAGATCAGATCTTTGCTTCTTCTTGATGGCTCCTCAGTTGAGGAGGAGTAAGATATTGTTGGTGAAGTGGTTAATTTCTTTGCTAGTATCCATGGGCAGGGAAATGTTGTCTTCTATGATCCTGATAGACTGTTGGATGCGACTCCTTGTCTTGTTGATGATGCTGATAATAGTTACATTTCTAGTTGGGTTCAGCGAAAACTTTAGTGGCAATTATTCGCCAATTGGTAAATGTCGCATGTCGGCGAGCGGGGAATTGGCGATTTATTTTCATAAATTAGATTGACCCTATCACCCAAAAATGATTAATATTGGGACCAATGCCTGGGCCCATCACCCATCGCTTTATTTAATTTTCTACTTTTCTTACACATTATCGCCAATGGAATCTAATTTTTGGTCCTCGTAAATTTTAAAAATTTGCCTATAATTTATACGCGATCCAAATGGAGAGCCTATATTCACCAATAATTTTATACATATATATTTATAGGCTGCCCTAAATTTGCCTAGCATTTTTTGGATGCGTGTCTCAACCCAAACCAAATTCACCAACTTTATTAATCATACCTTCGTATTGGACAACCCATAATCGCCTCGCAAATAACAAAAGACATGTTAAAATTACACGGGCTTCGCCAAATTTATATACCTTGACGAAATACCTCCCGCTGCATTCTCCAAGTAAGGATAGTATAAAAATATTTGATCAATAGAAACGTTTTAGACTGTTGAGTGCAATTGCATATTGCATTGGCGAGTAGCGACTGCAATTTAATTTGAGGCAAATGTAAGTGATACTTATTCTGTGACTCTGTAATTTTGTGTTCATTATTATTTAGTGGTAACCAGTTAGCAAAAACTGGTGACTAGGGAGACCTCAAACATGATTTTAGGGCCAATAAATCCATAATCATATTTATATATATTGTAGTGTATTGTCACTTCTTCAACAATTTAACATTTTTTGCAGTGGAAGTCATTAGAGAATAGAGATGTCGAAAAAAAATAAGGGTAACAAGAATAAGGGTAAGGCCCCTGCAAGTGGGGAAAGCTAAGAGAGGCCAAAAAAATGTAGAACCTTATCATCATACTTTGGTCATAGTGTTGGAAATGTTTCTGTCCAAAATCAGGAAGTTGCTTCATCACAAGTAGATTTTGAAGATTCACAACCTGAAACTACACGATAAATTGAAGAAGTAGGCGAACCTGATATTTCAGATCATGATGAACTTAAAGAGGATTTTTAGTTAAATACCCAAATTAGCCATAATGATATAATCAACCTGGATGAGACTGAGAATGTCAGAGATGATGATGGTGTAGGGAAAAAGAAAAGAAAAAACAATTCAAAAAATGATCAGAAGTGGGAGTTGTCAAGGAATTTCCAAATAGAATGGGTGTCAAAGTAGCAATTCATTGAACCAGTGGACAATACAATTGAAGTTCATCCTCTAGTAGAATGCAAATGTAAGATTTTCACCAAGATAAATAAGAAGGAAAAGAGGTTGCAGTTAAAAATTGACACCATAGAGAAGCATATGGGTAAAGTTTACGAAAAGAAAACAATAGATGGAGTTGAAAAATCACTGATAAGATGGAAAACAAAGGATGAATCTCTGCATGTTAGGAATGCAAAATTATATGAATTTCAGTTGAATATACAGATGAAGCCTACTCAAGTTAAAGGCTCTATTAAAGCTTGGTTTGGAAAAGCATTGGAAGTAGAACTAATGGGAAAAGTTGTTCAGTTAAGTGTTGTTTTTAATATTTTTAGATTGGGGCATCCTATGAAAGACTACCCATCATTGATTTCTTTATTACACTTTCGAAAAGTTCCCAGCTATCCTAACAGTCACTGGTCAGTAAATAGTGGATGGGAATGGGCAAGTTGTCTTGTCGATGTTGAAAAATGATCTAAAGGCAAAAATTAAAGAGTCAAATTTTATTGCATTGTCTTTAGATGAGGTTACAGCAGTAGATAATACTTCATGGGTATACATGCATGTTTATACTGTACACAATTTTGTCAGCCAACCTCATCTACTAATTGTTGCTAAAATGAAGGATAATGCGACAGCTGAAAATCTATTTGAACTAGTAAAGAGATCTCTAATTGAATATGGAGGTATAAATGACATGATGATTGCCAATAAGTTCGTGTGTGTTGGAGTGGATGGAGCTTCAGTAATGCAAGGCCATAGGGGCAGTCTTTTCACAAAGATACAATCTTCTTGTGTGCCCTATGTTACTCCCATTCACTGCATGGCCCATAGAATGAATCTATCTTTTGGAGTTGTTAGCAAGCATGGTCAAGTAAAAAAAATGGAACTTTTAATCAAAGATCTCTACCAATACTTCTGTCGAAGTCTGAAATGATTGGGGGAATTATGAAACATTGATGAAGAACTAACCGATGGGAACAAGCTTCTGAAGGATAATGATACTAGATGAATCTCTTTGGATGGACCAGCACATCAAGTATTTTTAGAATATCAATCGTTGCTTGGTCTTATGAACTCAAGTCGTGAAGAAGTGGGGCTACCCAAATTTCCTGAGCTTCTACAAAGGTTAACTAATGTAGAGACACTCTTAACATTAGCAGGTCTTCTCCCCCTACTGGAGGAAATGAGAAATATAATGAAAAAGGCCCAGCAAAGAGCAATGTATATTGCAGAATATGCTACACTTCATAAATTGATATGCATGATGCTAGATAATCTCTATCGATCATGTGATGATGTAAAATTTGTCAGCTGGCTTAAAATCACAGATTTGGACAATCCTGACAACTTTTTAAAGATCGGTGTAAACAGGAGTTATGTGGAGAAGTACGCAAAGTTTAGATACCAATGTACTACTATGCCAGGGATGAGTTTGGGGAACCAAGAAGGAAGAACAAGAAGCGAGTATCAAGTGTTAAAAGGGAAGACTTTACAAAGAGCATTGAGTCAGTACTACTTCTGTGAAGTGCATTGCCTATGATCTTTCCTCAAAGATTAGAGTAAGATTCCCTCCAGTAAAACTACTTGAATCCATGTCTGTTGTGTTTCCTTGATATTGGAGTATGAAAAATTTGAAGAATTATCGAAATAAGATACTAACTTTGATAGATCATTTTTGCAAAACCATAGAGTTAAATGGAGTAACTCTAAATGGATTTTTAGATGAATCTCATTTGAGAGAATGATCAGGCAATTTTTCACAGAAAATGGGGGAGCAATATAATATTATGGAGAACCCCCACAAAGATGGATTGGCAACAAGGCTTTGGAAATATCTAGCTGAGAGAAAAATGTTGATTGACTCAATATCATAGTTTTTAAAGCTTATTGATTTATGTCTGACCATGATATTTGGATCGGTGGAGCATGAGAGATTTTTTAGTGCTTTGGGGTTCCTAAATTCAAAGCTAAGAAAAAAACTAGACAAGAATTTAGAAAATTGCTTGAGGCTCTATACATCCAGGTATGAAGTTCCTACATTTCCTTACAACAGGGCACTAAAATTGTGGAGGAATAAATGTCCAAGAAGAGGGTTGGGAAACATTTCAAACCAAAGGGGGAGTGCCAGAGACAATGATGTGACTGTCATTGAATCATGTACTGGTACTGGTAATTTTAACGTTGAACTTGAGTTAAGTGGAGGTATGCAAAGTGAAAAAAACATATCGAAGAACCAAGGAGGCTATGAAGTTGATGGCGATGAATCCAAGGATCCTGATAATGAGATGATGTGGCAACTTGAACCTTTGTAGAAGTAGTAGGTCCTAGGTATTTATTAAACTTTTTGTTGTAGTCTACTGTCAATTTCTTTATCTCATCATCATTCATATCAATCATGCAGAATATCATATTACAATGTTCAAATTCAAAAACATGAATGTGTTTGATAATCTCATGAATTCTATAATTAATAATGGTTTTCTTTTGCATTATTAAGCTCATATGGTACAATTCTTAAAGATTTTTTTTATTTTTTTGAAAACATAGCAATTCATATGATATAATTCTTAGAAATAGAGATTATCATTAATTTATTTACAAATATGACACAATGTAACAATTCATTCGTTAATAGTAGTAAGAATTAGATCAAAACTCTGTGTGATTCTATCTGTAAAAGTGAATTAACAATGAATTATGACTCAAGAGTCAATACCCAATTTCAATTTTATTAATCATTACCCTTAGCAAATGACCCTTAATTCTCTTTTATAGAAACAAGGGAGAAACAATAGCTTTAGGTCAATTTTCCTAATGTGAAGAGTCAAGACCAATAAAACATCTCTACAACTATACATTTCTACATTTGACAGGCCGGTTTAGTAAATTAGCAATAGCATTATATCATCTTCTACATTGATCCTCTTAAAAAAATAAAGTTCAAACTTGTTACTTTTAACTCAATTCAAGCCAATAGATAAATAATATAGAGATGATTGAAACTGAAAGTACTTTCACATACTATTTTTGATTAGATGATTCTGCTAGTTTGTTTAATAAGATCCATTTTGCATCATTTGGAAGGTTAACATTTGTCAAGTTATAGAAGATGACCTGCAACCTCGTCAGCCATTCATACTTGTTAGACTAACTTGAAAGAAATGATCCTTCCAATACTCAATTCAAATTTGTCAATGGTTTGATGTAGTTTGAAATGCCTTCATGATTTGTGTCCTGAGGAAGCTTGCCTAAATAAGTCCTCATTTTCTCCTCCAACCTTTTTTTGTAATCTTCTCTTCCAACAAAATTTGGTAATGAGTTATTAGGACCAAGACTTGGCAAACCATGACCTATCGTTTTGGTTTTTGTTTGATTCATCTTGGTGAGCTTTATCTCAAATAAGGAAAGAGTTTCCTCTACTTCCTTTAGTTTCTGTCATTTTTGTAAGACAGAGATTTCTTTTATTGATACAAGAGCATGGTCATGAATTCTCTTGCTTTCCAAATGCCTATCACTGGTTGTGTTGATTTTATTCAAAACTTATTTTGCAGTTTTCTCTCTCTGACAAAAAAATTTGTTATTGTCAATGTGCTTTTTGAGCTTCCCAAAAACAACTCTAAGACTTTCATTCAATTCAAACCGATCACACAACTTATCACCAGTCACCTTTATTTTCCCCCAAAGGTCTCTTTTAATTTTCTTGACTGTATTTTTCATTTGTTCATTCAAGCTATTTTTGTAAGTTTTAATTGTCTTATTTGCCTTCTTTAGCTCTTCTCTCAATTCTGACAACTGGTGTTCACTCTATTTTTTTATTTTCTCTACTTCCTCTTCCCATTTGTTTGCATTCTCTTCCCATTGTTTTTATTTTACCATCTCATCCTACAATTCTTTCTTTGATTTATTTTTTACTTGTGCCACACTCTCCACTTTTTTGTATAAATTTACTGAAGAGGCTTTTTCATCCTCAAGATTTTTATTTCTCTCTTCCAATTTTTCTCTCACAAATTTCAGTTCTGCCTCCATATGTTCTTGCTGAAAAATTGCTTCTTTAGAGGATGAATTTTTTATCCTTTTCTCTAAATTTTTGCACCTATTATCTACTGCTTTCTCCTTTGCCTTTTAATTTTCTAGGTTTTCCTGTAACTTTTCTATTCAGCCCTAAAGCTTTCCATTCTCTCTCTCCAACTTCATCACTGAACTATAGACAACTTGGTTGGTCATTTTCAACACAGTTATCTAGTCCACATTTTTAATTTTTGATAAATCCATTTGGAGTGTGCTAACTTGAAATTCAGCTGGACCTATCTGACTCTCTAGTGGATTATTATCTCTAGCTGGGGGCATAAAAACCATGAACTCCATCATTTCTTTCTTTGGGTCATATGTGGGATATAACCTATTCGATGCAGGTTCTGCATCATGAGGTACAGCAACTGCATCCCTCTTCAATGTCTTAGTATTTTTTCTATTCCTATTTTTTATTTATTCAAAGTTAGTTACAAAATCATTGTAACAAAAATCAGGGTTTTCTGACACAATTGAATGTTTCAAAGGTGAAATAGAACTTGCAGCTATGTACGAGCTTCCACCTGTGGTTCTAATAATTGCACCATGAGGATTAGTAGCAGTAACACCTGACTCATTACAAGTGGAGTATTTGGACTGTTCAAAGGGTTTTGTCCTGAAAGTGTGGTAATTGTTAGACTCACAGTCACAGACACCATTGGCATTGTCATCATAACCTTTTGCTTCTTTACACTACCTTGATCTCTGGGATCCACTAATTTCATGTCAATTTGTAATGTCCTTTTCGGACCACTAGTACCACCCATGCCATCCCCACCAGTGGTAGTGGAACTTGATTTAGATAGAATCTGAGTGCTTGGAAAAGGTGGAACTGGATTTGAAGCTGGAAAAAATGAAGGTACAAGGGTATGAGACTGAGTAGTACCTTTTTCTGATGAACTTCCAATTACTAGTCCCCTACCATGTTTTGGTGGAGCAGGTGTGGAAATTGGATACCAATTCCCTTCTCCTATGGGACCCAGACCACCCCTACCTAGAAAACCCATTTTTTCTACCATCTCTGCCCCTTTCCCATATTTTTCTTTTGTGGATGCACTGAATCCAGTAACAATTGTCACAGAATCCCGTCCATCAAATTTAGTATCTTGATCATCATAACCACTAGGATGTGCTTGACCAGGATTCTCTGCATTCCACAAATTGCTAAATATTTCATCCTCACCCATGTCATAAAGATCTGTAGAGGTCTTTGGCTCACCGAGATTCTTCCTCATTTCCCAAAAATATTTAATTTTGGTTGCAGTCCAATTATCATCTTTACATTGAAGTGTTATGTTGTTTGAAATAGCTTTTGTAAATGGTTGAGTAGCTTGTTGGTAGAAATTGTAGGATGTCTTTTGTTGCACTTTTACTTTCTTCTTGTGCAATGCAATAATTTGTGATGACAATTACTACATTGAAATATTATTTTCAGCAGCATATTTCTCCATCTCTTTTTTGACCTTGTCCCAGGACTCCATGTTTTTAAATTTTTCTATCAATGGCATACTTTCATGTTGACAGTTGCTTGCGGAGCTACCATTCACTCTAAGATTTGATCCAATTATGTTTAGTGGATCATACTTCTAGTGACTGTCAATAGAAAAGTGAAAAATTAGAAAGAAAAAAAGCCTCTGCCACTTTGAATCCTCTTCTCTCAAATGTGAACCCTCCCAATGAGAAAGGAAAGGAAGGAAGTATCATTTTCTTTTGTTTACCATTAAAGAGTGCATCTTTGATCTCCATCTACCGAACATATTCTAATGAAAATACCCTCTTTGTAACATGTATTGGAAGTTTGTAGGGTTCTACAACTGAATCATAAAACCTTAACACAGTGTAGTCTTCCATGAAGTACCAGTCAGCCAATTGTATTTGACTTTCGAGTTGAATGCAATCTCTACATGACATAGGAAATCTAGGCAACAGAGTGCCTATAATTTTATGATACATTGGTGTCAAAAACAAGGCTACAAAATTGTTATAGTTATTTCTGTTATCACTCATCCTTATCTGAGGTTTCCATTAATATATTGCATTTTGGACTTGACTTTCAAGCTTGTTTGTCTGAAATATTGCATGATGCTTTGCTAAAAGAAGATACCACAAGTAGGTTGTGAACCTAAATGTCTTCTATGAACCTCTTTTAATCATTAGCAATTGTTCTTGCATGGAATGAACAGTGTGCTCACTAATATTATATATTACTAGTTCTTTTTCATAATGAATATGAAAAATCATTTCAAGAATGTTGGCACCCACTTCTTTGTTACTATCCAATCCCAAAAAAAATACTAGCAAGGAAATACTATCCTGAACCCATTGCACAAAAATATCATAATCATAAGGAGGCTTATGATCTGGATCCAGACTAGAACTGCTTGTTATTCCTATGATATATGAATCTTTCTTCTTTGCATCTATTTTTTCATAAGTCTCTGCCAGCTTTCCCAGGTCAATGTGCACATTTGATTTTTGTGCTTCAAACCCTAGGTCCAACAGACTAGCAAATTCAGTCTTTTTTATCGACAAAAGTTTCTCGTGAGTATTTTTATTGACAATTGATTTTCTATTTTCATCATAATTTTGAGCACAGAGCATGACAATTTCTGGACAAGGGAATACTTGAGGTAACTCCATGTGTGCTGACCCAACAACCCATGGTGCAATTTTATTTGTCTTTGCCTTTAACGTGTTGTTAAATGGACAAAATTTTGAATCCTTCATTGGATCTTTCCACTTATTTTCAAGTGCAAATCTAATTTCCATGACTCCCTTATTTCCATGGATAACATGATCAAAAATATCATGAAATTCATTAGTGAAACCTGGTGTTTTAACCAGTTTATGGAGGTCTATTATCTGTGTTTCCTTTCTTTGTCCTTTACTCGTACTCTTGGTATTTGGTTTTCCTGTCATGGATCGTGGTATACTAGTATTACTACTTGTACAAAAATTCAAAAAATTCTACACAGGTGACAGCTACAATTCACAGGCATGTTTGAAAATTCAACCCTAATTCTACAACTACAATCTAAACAGTAAACCTCTAGATTTGAAAAATTTAAAGGGAAGGACTTGAGTGTTCAGGATTTTACCCAAAAAATCAATTTTTGTAGACTGTGAGTGGACAAAGAGATGAGAGACTCTATTGCATTTCTCAATCCTCAACCTAAAATTCATAACCCCTTTCTGAATCTCCAATACAATATACTAGTAGGAACTAAAAATATAAAAACTTAGGTTAAAATTGTACAATAGCGAGTAGTACTGAATTTTCAGTCCTGACTCGTCACTTGTGTTAAATTTTATTGTCACTCATGTTAACTTTTATTGCTTCTCCAAATATCTGAGGTCACTAGGACACGTGTCACTTAATTGTTTGGTTTGCAGTCAAATTGAGCTAATTACTTATTAAATGTTAAGTTACTCTTTTATTCTAATTATGATTTTAATTAAACTTAGTTTAGTGTACACATGTCATGATTCCAGAATAGGTTTGTAAAAATAGGGTTTCTTTTCCCTTTCAGCCTGTAATACACCACACGTCATTGATCTATGCTCATCCAATGGTCTCTGGTTTCTTTCAATCTTATATTTCATTCTTTTGGTCGTCACTCTTCATCAAACTTTTGGTCGTCACTCGTCATCAAATGACACCAATTGAATGAGTGTACACGTGCCGATATTTTGAAATAGGATTGCCCAAAATACAACATACATCGTTGATCTCTGATCATCCAATAGTCAGTGGCAGTCACCATCATTTGTAATTACGGCGGGTCCCATTGATTTACTTTGAATTATATTTATCATATGACACTGATTGTGTGAGTGGTCACGTGTCGTCAGATTCAATGAGAGTACACGTATCATGATTTTGGAATAGGATTGCAAAAATGGGATTTCTTTTCCTTTTCGGCTTGAAATACATTGTATGTCATTGATCTTTGCTCATCCAATGGTCGCTGGCATTCATTATCATGTGTGGCGGGTGCCATTTATTTACTTTTAATTATATTTATCAGATCATGTGTGGCGGGTCCCATTTATATACTTTGAATTATATTTATCGAATGACACCGATTGTGTGAGTGGTCATGTGTCGTGATTTGGGAATAGGATTTATTTTTCCTTTCATCCTGAAATACACCATACTGATTGATCTCTGCTCATCCAACGGTCACCAGAAATATAGTTACATGTAACACCATACACCAATAATTTATTAAATTTAAATAAGATTAAATATTGAAACTGTCTAATAAAAAAATAACTAATTAAAATATTGAAATAATAGATAACTGTCTAATTATTTATTAATTTATTACTAACCATAATATATAAAATGCTTTAAAATTTTACAATTCCACATTCGCAGTCGGACACATGACACATAATGATATTTACATTTGTCATTGACATGGAAAAATTAAGTTAATACTCTTAAATAAATCACACACATACATTAAACATTGTTACATTTTTTTGTTTCATATTATAGGATATCACAGTTTCACACATCGTCGCATCAATTTGGCAATGTGAATGGTCATATAATTTATTATTTATTATTTATCAAAAGTAAAGTCTTTAGATTTCTTTACAAAATTGCAATTAAACAATATTAAGTCTTCATATTTCTTTACAAAATTGCAATTAAACAATATTACACAGACAATCTATTATCTTACACATTGATACGTGTCTCGTTTCTAGAGGAAGATAGAAAAATTACAATAATTATTAAGAGTTGAACAGCAAAATTTTCATTAATTATTTCAAAAATTTACATCACTAATATTATAATATACTTTATAATAATAGAGTTTAACTTTAGATTATAGTCCCACCATAAACCCCTACAAAATGGGAAGTATCCAAACAGTTACAAAATTTGTTGCCACAAGGGCACTTGTTTATGTATGTGGTAAATTTGGCCTTGTCAATCAACCATACACTTCAACATAGTCCTTATTCATCAGATACACAAAAGAATTAATATGAGATTATTCATCTTGACTATATGTATGATTCAACATGTTGCCTTCTATCCAGACGGGGTTTTAAAATAGCTCTCAGAATGAGAGTCTCACAACCATAGACCAATCTAGAACAAAGGATTTATGCTTCCATGAATACAGTGCAATGATTAATCTAGAAATGAAACATGCAAGATTAATCTAAATGATTCATTTAAACTAGAAATGAGATTAAAACTATGCCATGATTTCAATGAGATTATTTTAGAAATTGAAATTAATCTATTGCAAAATGAGTTTATTCTATATGAGATTATGAACTAAGAATGTAGCAACAATTTAGTATTCTAACAATGCATATGACTAGAAATTCAGGAAGGATTTTGAATGAGGAATGGGAGTTCTTTTATAGACTGGGAGACTGTTCAGAATGAAAAGTTTCCTCTTTTGAAATAAAACAGATAGAAAAGCCAGTTCAAATTAGAAAGCTTTCTTTAAAAGAATACAATAAATTGTTTTCCCTTTGCTTTAACTGTTTTCTTTCTTTGATTTTAACTGTTTTATTTATTTTATATGTTTTCTTTCTCTTTAAAGCATAGTTAAAGAGAAGTTTCCAATTATAAACAGGAGAGAAGATTTTGTTGACAATATTTAATTAATAAAATAGAATATGACCTCATAATTGTTTTTTCTCAATTATCTGAATAATTAAATTTAATTATTGAAAATGAGGATATTTATTTAATAATTAAATAATATTTAATTCCTTTTTATGTGTTTTAGCTAAAAGGGGTGAATTTAATTTAATTAAAGTGCTAGGACTTTATAATTAAATTAATTCAATCATAAGGTTTGTTTAGCCAATAGATATTTAGGAATTAAACGTAATGTATGATTTATGCAGATTTAGGATTTTCTGCATTTGACACTCAAGTCGAGTAGAGTCAGTCAAAACTAAGAATTGCCTAGTACAATAAGACTTTGATGATTCAGAAGAATGATAAATGCTACAAAATTGGTTAGGGTTGCAAGATGCCAATTTCGGGGTGTTACATTTTGCCCCTTTTTGAATTGATGTACGAGCAGCGCATTGATTCAAAGAATAGTCTGATGCCTGAAGCATAGAAGAATAGATTTCAAAAATCAATTGATGAAGATTTTAGAGCCATCTCCAAGATAGAGCTTGACTCTCTGAAGTCTAGGTTAGGTCGCTGAGACGCTGATCAAGTATATTTTTTGAGGGTCATCTCCAAAATAAAGCTTGATCCTCAGGGATCCGAGTTAAAATTCCCTAATACCTAATAGATTAAGATTTTGAGAATCATCTCTAGAAATGTAGCTTGATCCTTAGGGATCTGGGTTAGAATGCCCTGATACCTAATAGATCGACATCTTTAAAAGACTGTCCCCAGAATGAGGCTCAACCTTCAAGAGTCAGGGTTAGATTTCCCTGATACCTGTCCATAAAAAGATAGTAAATAGAGGTTTTTAGAACTATCTCTAGAACGAAGCTTAGTCCCCCAATATCTAGGTTAGATTGCCTAGACACTGGTTAGATTGATATCTTTCACAAAACTATCCCTTAAACGAGGCTCAACCTTCAGGAGTCAGGGTTAGAATGCCCCAATACCTGTCCCAAAAGATAGTCAAATAGAGATTCAGGAGTCAGGGTTAGATTGCCCCAATTCCCAATAGATGATTTTTTGAGAATCATCTCCAGAATGAAGCTTGATCCTCAAGAATCTGAGTTAGATTTCTCAGACACTTAATAGATTGAGATTTTGAGAATCATCTCCAGAACGAAGCTTGATCCTTAGGGATCCGAGTTAGATCACCCCTATACCTAATATATTGACAAGATTCAAGGAACCAAGATGTCCCTGTTGATTGAAAGTCGTGGAACACCCAATTTTGACCATGAGGTACAAAAAATTGAACATGCCCCAAGTGATGAGATGTCCCTAGTAGTGAGGACTTTTTAAATTCAGATCGGATTGATTGGAATAAATTTAATGATGTAATCATCCTGCCCCCTCGGGAGTGAAATGGAAAGATGACACGTCATAATGATGATGGAGAGTGAAAAGTCATAGATAGATGGTGAATCAGAGATCAAGAAGAACTCAGAACAGATTATGGAAGAATTTGGAAGATCCAGAATCAATTTTGAGTGATTTCGAGGTCTGGTTGACCAATTTTGACTAGGGTTAACTAGAGTTGACTTTTGAGTAAAAAAGTCAAATATTTGAGGAAATGATGATAAGATATGATTCTGACAAGAAAGCAACGTCAAAAAGTTGACTGCACAAGCGTCTAATCGCGTCAGTGCCAAAAATTTTAAAATGTAATTTTGAGCTATATAGAAGTGTCAGATTTTGATTTCGATCATGAAAATAGATTCAGAGCATTCGAATTAGGTAATGGTGAATTTTTTGCACAAAATAGAGCATTTTGAAAAATTAGGCCAAAACCTCTATATGGACCAAAAGGTCATTTTCAAGTCATTTCAACCTTTTGACTTTTGTAAACGGAGCTCTGAGCAAAAATGGTGGTCCCCTACAGCACACATTGATTCAAGAAATCTAGGAGGCACATTCGGCTAGCCGGATAAGGAACTCTGATAAGTGGTCAATAAACCTCTCTGTCAATTCCAATTTTACCATTTTAGTCAATTTTTGCTTTGTTTTTCATGTTTTTAGAAAACTATCCGCAGGATTTTGCGTGAAGAAATAGTTTCTTCACGTGGCTTGTAGGGAAATCTCGCATGATAAAATTCCTTCTAATGCCATGCAGTGGGATTTATCATGTGGGAGAGTACCCATGTTCATGCAAGAAACCCTCTAATAGGTTGTTTTCTCACGCGGATTGGCCTGAAAGTTCACGCAAAAATCAAAGTTCACGCAGCCTGAAAAACTTCTTCGCGTAAAATAGTACTTTTTTGATTGAAAATATGCTTCTTCACATGGAGAAAAGTGATCAGTTAGAATACAAAATAAGTTTGCATTATGTCCAATAGCATCTACGTCAGTGTTGTTCCTGTCTGTAGGATGTCTTTAATGCTTAATTATCTCGTTATGCTTTGATTATCTCAGATTACTAATCATGCACTGTTGTTGGCATGTCTTGCGGGTTGACTTCCCAACTATTGCATTCAGATCACACCACCCAGCCATTAGCATATTAGTGGCACAGTTAGATGACGCAGAGACAGTGCATCTAGACAGTTTGGGCCTGACCTCTCTTTGTGATGTACCTGAGATTCAGATAAATCATAGTTTATTGGGAGCACTTGTTGAGCATTTCCATTTGGAAATGAACACTTTTTACCTTCCACAAGGAGATATGGTAGTAACCGCTGAGGACATTTAAAGGATATTAAGGATTCCCTTCCACGAATCTGTTGGAAATACAATAATGGGAAAGCAAGATACTGAGAGGGGGGTGAATCAGATCTTCAAATTTAAACACTTAAAACAAAATGGTCCACATTCATACATATATGAATCTAATGTAATCTCAGATAGCATCCACACAATGAAATAAATAACACATAACACAATAACGTGGTAACCTAGAAACCCAAATAGGTAAAACTGGGGTGGGGATGACACCCACAAAATTCTCCACTACTGCAGTAATAAAGTGTACATGTTAAGGTTACAAATGTTGATTACAAAATGTAATCTACCCTGTTAAAGGT
>MU214494.1:61740-74401 GCA_018584345.1 Thuja plicata | reverse complement strand
TATATATGAGATAATCTTTTGGTATCATCACATGTGTCATGTTGTCTTTTATGAGATGTTTCCTATATGCTTAGATGTTTATATAATTTAGAATGTATGCAAATGTATGAACATGCTTGGAATATATGTAAATGTATGAAATGCATGTGTATGTGATGTTTATGTGTAGGTGGTGCACATGTTGATGTAGATGCAAAGATGTATGTATGTAAATGATGGATGTGAATGCACCTATGAATGAGAATATGCAAATGTAATGTGGAGATGATAATGAGTTGTGGATGTGTAATGTATATGGTACTAACATCTCATGCAGGATGACGAATGCTAACCAAAAGAACATGTGAAGAATCGAGAGCGAGGATCGAACACTTATGTAGTCATGATGAAACCAGGATAGTGAAGAAGAACTCTCCAATGTATGAACCCAGAAGAACTCAATGAAGAGAACACCGAATTGTTGCCACAATGCAAGTCTAGAATGAAAATGCAATCCTATGCTAGATGTAATATGAAAGTGCAATTCTAGGACATGGTTGTGAGACCCATCATATAATCATCATCATTGAGCTTTTTTTTTTTTTTGGAATAGCGAAGTCGATACAACCCTTACTGGTGCCACAATGCAACCATAAAGATATGAATATAACTTGCATCAGATAAAATGTAGGAAATGAATGTAAGCACCAGGGCACAAAATCCAAGATGACCTGAACATTGTTTCCAGTTAATGTTGCAAGAGTACACCAGTATCAAGGCATTCAAAGCCAAGATAACCATGAGTGTGATCATGCGTAAACAAATAGAGCAATAACAAACAAAGCAATAATAGGCAAGGAGATAGTATTGACCTCACCATGGCATGCAAATAAACAAGATCGAGGTATGTGAGGTTGTTCCACCTTAGTGCGGTAGCTCTTATCACATACACCCTGTTTATTTGATGTTGCCGGATCATCAGGAATACACCAACAAGCAGTAGAAAAAGAAAATATCAATGAAATTCATGAGAATAGACAGCATAGAAAGAAATATTCAATCATAGCTCAGCCAGTTTCAAATTTTTTTAATATATTCATGTTTAGAGGTGTTGAGAAACACCGTTGTGCTTGTGAGTGCAATGTGTTTGATTGTTATCGATAGATGTTTATGTTTGAGATATCCGCTGTGTGTTAAAAAACACAGATGTGTCCAAAGATAGTGTTTAAAAACACTGTTTATGGGGGTGTTGAAAAACACCAGTTTGTGTCAGTAGCGAGTTGTCCTTTAGAAATGACAAGATTACTGACTCAAGTGTAAACCAAAGATGTGATCAAATGGGGGATCCATGCCCCCAAGTAACGATGATTGACTTGACGTATGTTGTGAGGAAAACTAGATTTGGTTGCCCCTAGGCATATAGAGTTGAATCAGTGTCAAGTTAGGGGGGTTCGCAAAGGAACCAAAGTGTCACGAAAGTGACCGAGAGCTATGTACAAGCTAGAGAAAAGAAATGTCAAGACCGAGTATCGATAGATAGGGAATTTTAGGATAACTCCAACTGTAATGGATGTGAGTAATCTCAATAGTATGGCGACAGTGGATAGACACAGTGAGAACCACTAGTGACTGATGTGAGAGAGATGCTCAAGTGAAGAGATCATAGGAATAGCTAGACATCATAGGACTAGCTAGACATCAGTAGGCAGACGCAGTGAGAACCAGTGGTGACTGATGTTAGGGAGATTCTCTAGAAGAAAGAACTCAGTATAAGCTAAGTGACAGTAGGCAGACGCAGTGAGAACCACTGGTGACTATCACAACGAAGATCCTGAAAGGCGATAAGATAGTGCCCCCTATACTAGGAGGGTTTCCCTGAGAGTATGACCATTTTCAATCCATGTAAGTTGGTTTCTTGATGGGTAATGAAAGCATGCAGAAAATCAAATGCAAGTATGAAAGAAGGAAAGCAGCAAAGTAGGAAGACAAATGCATAAAGCCAAGTGGTACTGCGATAGATATAGAAATGTGGAACAAGAGGCACCTATTTACCAGGTTTTCACCTTCTTGGCAGAAATTCTTTTTTTTTTTTTTCTACCATGGCGCCTATTTGCCAGGTTTTTATCAATGGCACTGTTTTTTCTTTTTCTCTTTTTTTTTGTATTTTTTAATTTTTTAATTTTTTTGTATTTTTGGAATATATAATTTTTTTGGAAATACATCAAAATGCCTATCACTAGGTTTTCACTAAGATGATCATTTTTTTCAGGACTTTTTCAAATTTTTAGATTTTTTTAGGACGTTACTATATACATGAGCATACTGAACATGTCTCAGCTATAGAACTGTTTCAAATGAAGAGCGTTGACGAGCTCTTTGAGTTGCTCTCCTTCAGTAGTAGAAAGTAGATAGATGTCAGACCCAAACACTGCAGTGACAACATATAGACCAAGCCAATTTGGTTCAAATTTTCCTTTCTGGATCTGATGTTATTGATTCTTAGGGTTCTCTCTCAGAATGAGGTCACCCGCTTGGA
The DNA here is from genome assembly GCA_018584345.1 of Thuja plicata. Taxonomy (NCBI): domain Eukaryota; kingdom Viridiplantae; phylum Streptophyta; class Pinopsida; order Cupressales; family Cupressaceae; genus Thuja; species Thuja plicata. The sequence continues at coordinate 71,886 of MU214494.1, read as the reverse complement.
AATCCCTTGGTCTAACCTTCTTGTTATAGCTCTTTGAAATCCTTTTCTGATATGCTCTAAGGTGATCGAATGCCACTTGCTGACATTCATCAAGTAGTTCTAGCTCTTGTAGCTGAGATATTTAGTTATCATCATCAGTAATGAGTCCTTTCAGAGAGACTCATAGAGAAGGAATCTCAACCTCAATTGGTAACACAGCATTTGCTCCATAAACCAAAGCATAGGTCGTAGCCACTGTTGGTTTTCTTATGCTTGTCCTATATGCCCAAAGAGCTGGATTGATCTAGAGATGCCAATCTTGTCTGAATTTGTGCACTATGTGATGTAGGATTTTGAATATTGTCTTGTTGGATGCTTCCACCTATCCATTACCCTGAGGATAATAGATGGAAGACCAATGCTGAGTAATTTTAAACTTAGAGCATAGCTCTATCAAATTCTTGTTTTTGAATTGCCCTCCATTATCAGTGATTATTGCTGAGGGTACACCATGCCTGCAGATGATGTAGTTGAGAATGAACATAGCTACTAATTTTCCATTGGCAACGGTGAGAGGAACTGCTTCCGCCCACTTGGTAAAATAGTTTGTAGTTGTGATTATAACCTTATGTCCATTTGAGGATGAGGGATAAATCTAACCCACCAAGTCAAAGGCCCATTGTTGAAATGGCCACAAAGTAATGAAGGGAATAAGCTCCTTGGCTAGAGCATGAATCAGATTACCATGTAGTTGACACTGTTTGCAAGACTTAGAAAACTATGTAGCTTCTTTTTCCATATCTAGCCAATAGTAACCAGCTCTAATAAGTTTACGGGCCAATGTTAGGCCATTAGAGTGAGACCCACAGATGCCTTCATGCACCTCTACTAACGTACGTTTGGACTCATCAGGTTCTAAACACCTAAGAAGGGTAACGTCTAGACCGTGCCTATACAAGTCGTTAGCTATGATGACAAACTATGAAGCACTGCGAATTAAGTGACATTTCTCATTATGAGTGTAAGTGTCTGGAACAATCTGGTCATGAAGTTAGGAAAATATATGATGGTAGCGAGATGATTCATGTCCAATGACAAAATAGATCATCAAGGAATAGGGAGAATCATAGGCTGGGTAGCGTAACGTCTCCACTAGAAATTCATGTCAAAAATAATTTTCTGGCATTTGTAGCATGGAAGCAAGAGTAGCCATGGCATCTACTGCTTTATTATCTTCCCTTGGAACTTGTTGAAATGTGATGTGAGAAAAATACTTTCTAAGGTCATCAACCAATCATTTATAAGGCACTAGCTTGTCATCCTTTGTCTGATAGATATCATTTACTTGATTGATGACTAACTGTGAATCTCCAAGGATATTGAGTTTGTCTACTCGCCACTCAAGGGTGATTTTCATATCATTGATTAAGGCTTCGTACTCAGCAATGTTGTTTGTACAAGGAAACAACATCTTATATACTTTTGGTAAAGAGTACCTTTGAGGTGTAATGAACAGTATCCCAATAGCTAACCCCTATTGGGTAAATGAACCATCAAAAAACATATTCCAGGATCGATGTGTGAGAAGTAATATGGACTCATCTGGGAATTTAATGTATAATGGTTGATGATCTACTATAGGTGCTTCTACCAACTAATCTACAATCGCTTGCCCTTTGATGACTTTCCTTTCTACATACTCAATATCAAATTCACTAAGAAGCATGACCTATTTAGCTAGTCTACCCGTGAGGGTAGCTTTACTAAGCAAGTATTTCAGAGGATCAATTTTAGCAATTAGACGTGTAGTATGAGCCAGCATATAGTGCTATAGTTTTTGTGAAGCAAATACCACTACAAGGAAAGCCTTCTCTATAGCATAATATTTTGTTTCATATGAGACCAGAGTTCTAGTAATGTAATAAATAGCCCTTTCTTTGTTGTGTTGATCTTCTTGAGCCAATAGGATACCCAATGATGTATTCATAGTAGAGATGTAAAGTATAAGTGGCTTCCCATGATTAGGAGGCATCAAGATTGGTGGGTTCGCAAGATACTATTTAATTTTTTGGAACCCTTCATCACATTCTTTGTTCCATTGGTAAGTCACACCCTTGTGTAAAGTCTTGGTGAATGGTTGTGACTTGTCCATCAGTTGTGAGATAAAGCGTCAGATAGACTGTAGTCGGCCTTGAAGTCCTCTCATTTGTCTGATATTCTTTGGTGGTGGCATTTCCATAATAGCTTGTACTTTCACAGGATCCACTTCAATGCCTTTTGCAGATATGATATAACCAAACAATTTTCCAGATGTTACGCCAAATGCACATTTCTTAGGATTGAGCCTCAGACTGAACTGTTCCATGTGATCTAGTATAGGACCTAGATCTGCAAGATGTTTCTCTCCATGCATGCTCTTAGCTAAAGTATCATCCGCATAATCTTCCATTGTTTTATGCATCATGTTATGAAATATAGTAGTGATAGCTCTCTGATATGTAGCACCAGCATTTTTGAGTCCAAAGGGCATGACATTCCAACAGAAAGTGCCTCATGCACATGTGAAAGTAGTTTTCTCCTGGTCTTCTGGCATGATTTTTATCTGGTTGTAGCCAGAGAAACTATCCATGAGTGAGTACATTTCATACCCTGTTTTCATATCTACAATCATATCAATATTGAGAAATTGAAAGTCATCCTTATGACATGCTAGATTCAAGTCTCTGAAGTCTGTGTAGACTCAGATAGATTTATCATGTTTGGATACTGGAACAATGTTAGAGATCCATTCTACATAGTCAATTACTCTGATAAATACTGCCTTAAGAAGTTTCTCCAATTCAGCTTTGACAAGTAGAGCCACATGTGGATGCATTTTTTGAAGCTTTTGCTTGACGGGCTTGATGCCTGGTGCAATGGACAAATGGTGCATGATTAGATTAGGGTCTAATCCTGGCATGTCTGAGTATTTCCATGCGAATTTTATATTTTTTCTCCCAAAGATTGTAGTGAATTCCTCTCTTTCTACCTCAAATAGTGATTGTGTCAAGTGAATGAACTAAGGTTCAGCTTCTGTACCCAAGTTGATTGGTTGAGTTGGTTCAATAAGCATAGATGATCACTCATGGAAATGACTCAAAAGTGCATCAAGTATCTCATCCTCAGGCACCTCAAAGAGGTTTTCACCCTTGGATACGTCCTTTATTTTGACTTTTTTAGGCTCTGATACTGCCACAATGTGGTTTTCACCATCAAAGCGACTATTTTTTCTTCTTTTGATTTTGTGACTAAGATAATTGATGTTAGCCTCAGTCATGTTGACACATTCTTCGCTAGTGGAGGATGTTACAGGTTCAACAACGTGGAGGTAACAGGCAAGAGCGTAATCATTCTGGAACATAAGGACTTCATTAGATGGGGAGGTAGAGTTCTAGTCTATAAGCTCAGGATGGTGAAGTGAAAAAGAAGTGACAGGTTCAATTGTGTTCATGGTATAATCATCAAAAGCATGGACAAGCAAGTCGAGACCTAAAGCAATCTCATCCAGAGGTATAGTCAAATTCCTTTGATTCCTAGCAACCGTAGTAGACGACACGTTAACAGCTATGGAGTCAAACTCTTTTGACCTTACACTAGACCCCTCACCTACTTTGAGAAGGTTTTCATATGTGTGAACTGTATCTTTATTTCTGTCAGAGGCGGCATATGATAAATCATCGAACTCATACTCATGAGAGTTTGTTTCATCATTGGATGTCATCTCAAGAACATGAGTGAAATCAACCCTTTGTCCCCAGTTTGGATGAGTTCTACCTAGAACCTCTGCTATGGTCAGATGAACACCTTTTTACCTAGGTACCTCTTTAATGTTTGTAGCATCATTTGCTTCTTTTGTAGTGAGAAGTGACTGGGATTCTTGTTCAAACTATTCTTGAAAGTGTGGTGGTATGTATAAATCACCCTGATGACCTGGATTTATAATTTGTATTTCTTTCCATTCCTCATAAGTTAATGGAGCAAGTGAAGTGGTGTCATCAGAATTGTTGTTAGTTTCTAATGTACTGACACATGGTATAAAGTCATCTAGCTCAGCAAAGAGTGCCACCAGGTCTAGAGGAATAGGACAAGGAAAACTATCCTCCTCAGAACTATCTTCAGATTCTTCAGTTTTAGATGTTTCTTCAAGTATTGGTTGTTTATCTTCTCGAGGTACAAACTTGTTTATCCCTAATTGAAATGTGAGTTTCTTGAAGCCTATACCTGTAGAGTCATGTGTTCTACAACCAGTAACTTCAAGTGGTGCAATCAATCCCTTATGATTCGCACCTATAGGACCATTTCCTTTGTAGCCAAAACGTTGCATAATAGATAGACCTTTGCCATACTGCTCAGGTTTTATGCCATAAGGTGTAGTAGTTTGTTCAGAAGTGTATTCTCCTTTATAGATCCAAGCTTTGATAGCTTTGTTTTTAGCTTCTTCTTCTAATGGTATTGTGGCTTGTACAAAAGTACCACCGTACTTTGTTCAAGGAGGAACCGTAGAAGGTTTAGTGCTCTCACAAGGTCTCCCAAAAGAAAGTGGAGACCAAGGTAGAGATGTAACAGATAGCACAAGTTCAATCTGATATCCTCCCATGTCAATTTCTTTGAGTGTCAAGCTCTTTTCCATTTCTTTTAATTTAGTCTCAAGGAGCTCAATAGATTCTCTGTTGGTAGGCACAAAGATGTCAGCAGATTTTGTGAAGGCATTGCAATCATAGCGTGTATTAGTGGGTATAGTCACTTCAGATCCTTGGAATGGGAAATTAATGCACTAATGGTATGTTGAAGGGATAGCCTTCATTTCATGGGTCCATGTCCTACCTAACAAAATATTGTATACCAAAGGGATGTCAAGCACTTGACAGATAACATCTCATTCAACAGGGCCAACTCTGATTGGCAACACAACTAGCCCCTTAGATTTACATTCTTCTTCATCATAGGACTTAATAGTAATCTTTTTGCAGGCATCAATGCAGTCTTCATCATAACCTAACTCAGTAAGGAAGCTAGCAGAGCAAATATTGAGGCCAGCGTCGTTATCTATGAGAACATGGTGAACACGCTTTGGACCAATCATGACTTCAATGTGCAGAGGGTTATTATGTGGGTGGCTCAAAGAATGGTCATCTTCTTAATAGAAAGACAAGTAATGGGAGGAGGTCAAGTGACCTACCATGGATTGAAACCACTTGAGATCAAGATCTTTTGGGACATTTGTCTCGGTGAGGGCTTTATCCAGGATTTCCCTGTGAGCAGGGGAGATATTTAGCAGCTCAAAAATAGTAATCTGGGCATTAGTACGTTGCAATTGATCGAGAATGTTGTAATTGGAAGCATTATATGAGGAACCCAATTTTGGATTCTTATTGGCAGAGGAAACATTAGCTTTTTCTGTGGGTTGTGTTGATGTAGGCATAGAAGGCTCAGAGCCTTTGAGGATGATCTTAGCGTGAGATTGAGTAACAACATTAGCACTGACCTGAGACTGTTCTTGTTCGAACGACTGAGGCATACACCCTCGCAAGATGAAAGGTGTTTTGGGCTTGGGATTATCTTCCCTTCCCTTGAGAATGATGACGTTACAGTATTTAGTATCAACAGGTTCAACCATATTAATGACATTATTGTTATTGGTGTATGTATAGTTGACCTTGGCATCAGTATTTTTTCCTTTAGATGATTCACCTTTTCCATGAGGAGGAAATGGGTCTTTGAAAGCTTAGTGATCATAGTTATTGTTTTGACCTCCCATAGCAAGAACCTCACTATCGATGAGATCCTAGATTTTATGCCACAATTTAAGGCAAGTAGCCGTTTTATGACCTTTGTTTTGGTGAAAATCACAATAAGCAGTTTCATTCCACCAAGAGTGTCTTGGTTGTGGATCATAAGGTCATGAATTATCTAGTGGAGTGAGTAAATGGTTGTCCAAGAGAGTCTTGTAAACCACATCAAGAGGTTCTCCTAAAGGAGTGAACTCACGCTTGGGTCTAGGAGCCCAAGGTTTAAATCTAGAAAATCATGAAGTACTCAGTTTGGAATCTGCCATAGCCTTTTTAGTGGCTTTGGTCACTTGCATCATGGTAGTGAGATTAAAGGAAGCCTTGGAAGGCTTGGTAGTCACATTGTCTACAACTCCATCATTCACAACATTTTGGTTCTTGTTGCGAAATTTGGGTATATCTTTGCTTGAGGAGGAAGACCTTTGTTTATTTTCCTTGTGTAAGGTCAATTATCCTTTCTTGATCATAAATGTCTCAATTCTCACAGCTTATTTAATCATGTCATCAAAGGTTTGAGGACCTTGGAGTTGAACTTAATACCCAAAGTGGGGGAGAAGATTGTCGAGAAAGATGTCCAACTTTTCAGATTCGGGTATCTTGCAAGAATATCATGTATAAAGTTGTCTCCATCTTTGGAGAAATGCCAAGAAACATTCCCCGTGATTTTGTTTCAAGTTGCAAAGATATCAGATATGACCTGGATATTGGATGTTGTGAGAATAGTGTTGTAGAAATAAATTGGTAATTTCATCAAAAGTTTTGATGCCAGTTGGTAGTCTAGAGAACCACTCCATAGCTGACCCTCCCAAATTATGTGGGAAAAGACACATGAGATAGGTTGTGTCATGTATGAACTCTATAGAGAGAGAACCAAACTCTCTCAAATGGTCTTGGGGTCAAATGTACCCAAGTATTTATCATATTTGGGAAGTTCAACTCCTTTGGGAAAAGGAGGCATGCATAGAACCTTATCAAACAGGAATGGACAAATACTTTCCAATGTGAATTGAGTGGTAGGTTTGTCTTTCTCCTTCATGAGTTGAAGGATTTATTCTTGCATGCCTTTCATTTGCTTTTGTAAGTGGGAGTTTTTAGTTTCTTCCTCTTTCTCAAGAAGAGTCTCTATCTTGTAATCGGAGGGTAATTTGGCCCCATGAATAGCCAATTTGAGAAGGTATTTCTCCTTCTCTTCTTTCATTATGACCTCCATCATTCTCATGAAGTTTTTATTATTGTGAGTGTCTAAGATATCCCCTTGGGTTATTTCCTTCTCTTCTTGAAGAAGAGGGTTTTCAGTATGGTTGAAATTGGGTCCACCCAGTGAACTATGATCTACCATTTTGCTAGAATGCAAGCGTTCAATGTGTAAAGACTCGGTATGAAAAGTTTGAATGTTCTCAGAATTTGGGTCCTCTTGGAACAAAGAAATTTGAACCTGACTAAAATCCACTGGAAATGACCATTTAATGTAAGGTCAAGGTACCGGGGCGGGAGATCGAGATGATTCCTCACTAGATGTAGCCGGCAATGGTCTGGAAAGCACAAATTCATCTTGATTGATTGAAGGAAATGTTTTTCCACTTCAAGTTGTGACAGTCATAGACAAAGATTGAACAAGGGATGTGAACTAGGACCAAACTTGAAACTATCTCAAAGTAAATGCACAGAAAGTGCCAAAGGGTGAAGTATCCTTGGTGCAAATTGTTGGAGATGAGGCTAGAATAGCCAAGAGATGACTATTGCGACACAAGGCATGACAAAACAATAGAAAGAGACCAAAATATATGAGACAAGACCAATTTAAGTAAGAATCACGTAATCCTCAACCCAAGAAACCAAGTTTTTGCCTATGTGAAGATAGAAGGTAGATAAACAGACCCAGATCAGAGACCAGATTTGATAGAAGTACGCTTGACGGATGGGAATTAGCTTGCTATTTTGAAAAAAATCTTTAGACTCGTGTGAAGAAGTGCATTCTCACACGAAGATTCTCACAAACGCGCGCAAAACTTTGCAGTCCCGCATGAAGAATGACGCCAAACTGGTGAAAAAATGTGAATAGATTGACAGCGAGTTTGTGAAATGTCATGTGATGATTGCCAGCATGTCACATGAATATTCTCAGATAATGATGTGTATATTGGCAGAATGTCACGCGGAACTATGCAATTTTGACAAATGAAAGTCTACAGAATCAGACAGTTAAAACCAGATTGTGTTTCCCGAGATAAAATCATGCTATTTTCTAACAGATAGTTTGAGTTACAGATTGCTTTGGACATGTTCAAGTTTGATATTTTGTGTGTTTTGACCATCATTTCATTTGTTCAAATGATAAACCCACACAAAACACATTAAATAGAATGTTTGTAGTACCAGAATAAAAACATCACAATCCTAGGATAGCCAGGACAATATCTATTGAATCCCCACTTGAACCAAACTTCAGCTGCACCTACTCTTAGTGGAAAACTTAGAAGCTTGGAGACATGGGCTCCTCCTTACATGTGCACTCACTTCTCAGGCACACCAAGCTTTGAACCCCAAAGGAATTGCTTCCCAAAGGGTTGTTGTCTCTACTAATATTCGTAAGAGTGTGGGGCATCTTAGTCGGTCTCTGACCTTCCACGCCAACAGATAGAGGATTTCTGAAAACTAGAACAATAGTTTGTAGTAAGGAAATCCATTTAGGTGGTTGTGATCAAGTCATTTTCCCAATTAAGGGGGCTCTCCCAATCCTTTCAAAGAAAGACTTTCACCTTAACGATGTCGGGACTTTAATACACCACTAGGGTACTGGAGGAGATTTTGGTTGCCACAATGAATTCACACCTGTCTATTGTGACATTAATTACAATAAATTTTTTGTATACCAGTTCGGAAGGGCTTGGCTTTAGCCTGATACCAGTTGGGCATCCACTCTCACCGGCTCTACTAAATCTCTCGAGAGGTAGCCACTCTAGAAGAATCACATTAATTTCTCTTACACCCAAGATCCATAAAGGCGAGGGGAGAGGATACATTCATGTAGTTCTTGGAATTACAATCTAGAAAACACTTCAATCACACAAGGAAATGATTCATTTTAAGCACCAGCCAAAGTGTGTTCTAACTACTAAAAACAGAAATGAGAATTTGTGAAAACACGCAAGGTCTTTGACAAACATCTTGCAATAAACACCTTAGTATTTTGTAATGAATTTCTTCATTTTAGGGTCCTGCAATAAACATGTTAGAAGTTTATGATTTCTTTTCTTTATCTCAGCATCCTGCAAACCACTGTCAAGCTGTTCCAGAAGATAAAATCAAAGAAACACAGATGTCAGAAAATAGTAGATGGTTAGAAAACTGAGACAAGAAATATCAAATAAAAGCTTTGGTATGGAATTTCATGCAATGATTCATCATAGTTCACGTGAAGAAGTGTAGAAGGCCCCGCGAAGAACTAGAAAGTTCACGCAAGACGCTGTGAAATTTCTTGCAACATTAAAATAGAGATGTACAGAAGTACGAACAAAATGCAAAAAAATGAAAAGAAGTGTAATGAAATAGGGCCAAAATAGATTACCTCGAGCCCCATGGTGGGTGCCAGAAATGTATGTGGTAAATTAGGCCTTGTCAATCAACCATACACTTCAACATATTCCTTATTCATCAGATACACACAAGAATTAATATGAGATTATTCATCTTGCCTGTCTGTATGATTCGACTTGTTGCCTTCTATCCAGATGGGGTTTCAAAATATCTCTCAGAACGAGAGTCTCACAACCATAGACCAATCTAGAACGAAGGATTTATGCTTCCATGAAGCAATGCAATGATTAATCTAGAAATGAAACATGCAAGATTAATCTAAATGATTCATTTAAACTAGAAATGAGATTAAAACTATGTCATGATTTCAATGAGATTATTCTAGAAATTGAAATTAATATATTGCAAAATGAGATTATTCTATATGAGATTATGAACTAAGAATGTAGCAACAATTTAGTATTCTAACAATGCATATGACTAGAAATTCAGGAAGGATTTTTAGTGAGGAATGGGAGTTCTTTTATAGACTGAGAGACTATTCAGTATGGAAAGTTTCCTCTTTTGAAATAAAACAGATAGAAAAGCCAGTTCAGATTAGAAAGTTTTCTTTAAAAGAATACAATAAATTGTTTTCCCTTTGCTTTAACTATTTTCTTTCTTTGATTTTAACTATTTTATTTATTTTATCTGTTTTCTTTCTCTTTAAAGCATAGTTAAAGAGAAGTTTCCAATTCTGAACAGGAGAGAAGATTTTGTTGACAATATTTAATTAATAAAATAGAATATGACCTCATAATTG
>MU214494.1:25926-42055 GCA_018584345.1 Thuja plicata | reverse complement strand
ATTGAGGACCTAATGGATTGTCTAGGTGAAGCTAAGTACTTTAGTAAGATAGACTTGAAGAGTGGCTATCACCAAATTAGGATACATGAGGGAGATGAATGGAAGACAACATTCAAAACCAATGAAGTTTTGTATGAATGGCTTGTCATTCCATTTGGACTGTCTAATGCCCCCTCCACATTCATGAGGCTCATGAATGAAGTCCTCAAAGACTACATTGGAAATTTTGTAGTAGTATATCTTGATGATATAGTGATTTATAGTAGGACAAGAGAGGAGCATCTTCAACACCTTGAGACTGTCTTCAAGAAGTTGCATGAAGAGAATTTGATGATTAACTTGGAGAAATGTGAGTTCATCAAAATAGAGCTAGTGTACCTTGGGTTTTTTCTCTCTCATGGCAATCTGAAAATGGACAAAAGTAAAGTGGAAGCCATCATGAATTATTCTACTCCAAGGACAGCAACAAAGGTAAGAATTTTTCATGGCCTTGCTCAATATTATAGGAAGTTTATAATGCAGTTTAGTGCTATTTGTGCTCCTATGTTGGACACAATCAAAGGAGGGATGAAGACCAAGTTTGCATGGAATGAACAAGCCAACAAGAGCTTTGAGTTGTTGAAGGAAAATATTGCTACCCAACCTGTGTTAGTCTTGCCAAGCTTTGAGAAGCTTTTCACTATTGAGTGTGATGCAAGCAATGTAGCTATTGGGGTTGTCCTAAGCCAAGAGGGTAGACCAGTAACATTTCATTCAGAGAAGTTGAGTGAAGAAAAGAAGAAGTATTCTTCTTATGATCTTGAGTTGTATGCATTAGTTCAAGCTTTGAGAAAGTGGAGGCACTATTTTTTACCAAAGGAGTTCATTGTCTATTCAGACAATCAAGCTTTAAGTTTTCTGAATTCTCAAGAGAAGTTGAGCCATAAGCACATGAAATGGGTGGAATACCTACAAGATTATATATTTAATATCAAACACAAGAAAGGTGTCCTCAATAAAGTGGTAGATGCATTGTCTAGAAGAGCCCTTACCATTCAAGAGGTTGAATTGAAGAGCATGGGAATAGATCACTTCAAGGATCTATATGTTGAAGATGAGGACTTTGCAGACATTTACAAGGTATGTGCTGAATACAAGAATCATTTTAATAGTAAGTATGTTGAATACACATTGCAAAGCAATCTTTTGTTCAAGGGAAATTAGTTATGTGTCCCTAGAGGCTCTATTAGGGAGAATATGATTTAGGAAAAGCACAATGGTGCATTGAGTGGTCACTTTGGAATCACTAAGACCCAAGAACTTGTTCAAAGGTTCTACTATTGGCCGAGAATGAACCTTGATGTTAAGAGGTATGTGAAGAATTGCATTTTATGTCAAAGAGCCAAGGGTACTTCTTCAAATTCTGGCCTTTACCAACCACTACCTATTCCCACTAGGCCTTGGGATTGCTTGAGCATGGATTTTGTAGTTGGGTTACCCAAGACAAGACAAGGAATAGATAGTGTTTATGTAGTTGTGGATAGATTCGGTAATATGGCTCACTTTGTGCCATGCAAGACCACTAATGATGCTAGCCAAATAGCCTCTCTCTTCTTCAAAGAGATAGTAAGAATCCATGGGTTACCTAAGAGCATTGTGTCTGATAGAGACACCAAATTTATGAGTCATTTTTGGAAGGATCTTTGGCAAAGATTAGGCACTAATTTATCCTTTGGGTCTTCCTACCATCCCCAAACCAATGGTCAGACTGAAGTGGTGAATAGAAGCCTTGGAAATCTACTTAGGTGCTTGAAAAAGGAGTATGGACAGCAATGGGATCAATTGATTGGACAAGCTGAGTATGCCTACAATGACTCCATCAATAGATCAACAGGGAAGAGCCCCTTTGAGATAGTATATGGATTACATCCTAGAGGAGTCTATGATTTGAGAGACTTGAAAGATGGAGTGAAGGAAAGTGGATATGTAGATGATTTTTCTTGTGCAATGCAAGAGATACATGAGACAGTGAGGAAGACTTTGACTGAGAACACCTTGAAACACAAAACCAAGGTTGATGAGAGTAGAAGAATAGTTTAGTTCAATGTGGGTGACTTGGTTATGGTACATATTAACAAATCAAGACTTCAAAGGGGAGTCCCTCACAAGTTGCAGATGAGGAGGATAGGTCCCTATCCTACCTTAGCTAAGTATGGTGATAATGCATTCAAAGTTGAGCTCCCGGAAGATAGTGGACTGTCACCTACTTTTAACATTGCAGACTTAGTCCATTAAAAAGGACCATAGCAAGACATGGATCAGAATATCAAGGAAGTGATCAGAGATGTGGAAGATCTCCAATTACCCTCTTCTACAGTCACAAAATTTGATAGTGTACTGGAGACTAGAGTTTACAAACAGACTCAAACCAAAGCATACAAGGAACACTTGATAAAGAAGCATGATCAAATGGATGTTGATGCAGTATGGGTCAAAGAATCAGAGTTCAAGGAGATGGGGATTGACCCAATCATCCTCAATCCAAGGGTGGATTGATCTTTTTGTTTTGGGGAGGATGGTGTAGGAGCACACCTAGGCTAACCTTCATGTTTTTATCATTTTTGACTTCTACTTGACATTGGCCAAGTCAAGATAGTTAGGTTGTTTCTAGACCTTAGAAGGTTATTGTAATGTGGGCTAGGTGAGTTAGTCATTAGGAATAAGGTCACAACAATAGCCATTGTTAGTAGTTTTTCAATTAGGCTTAGTTGCTAAATGTTGGATTTGAGTCATGAATGTTTCCTAAACACGTAAATGAGGACATAGAGATGCCTTGAGGCCTTTAATGATCTTGGATCCTCAAAATGAAGAGGTTAGAGGTCCTAAAACTTAGGCAGAAGGCATAATGGCAAAGATGCCAAAAGTTGCTAAAATGTTGCATGCAACTCGGTTATCTTTGGATCCCCTTATGAATAGGAGTGGGGAATCGACAAAAAAGGCTTGGAATCATGGATATGGCATCTAATGTTACCCAAGGACTTGAATCTAGAGAGGGGTCATTCATTGAAACAAGTTTAGAGAGAGCAATACAGTCTTTAATTCTGGTTTTTTTGAGAATCCCATGTTTTTCATTGTGACAGTGTCATCTTATGGATTGAAATATTTGAATTAATGGTTGCTTTTTATTCCTAGGATAGTTAAAATCATTCTTTATTCAGTAAGTTAGTTGTTTTGAGGTAGTATATGGTCTTAGTTAAATTTATTTTTGTTTAGTAGACTCACTGGTCCTGTCCTGACCAGTCAGTCAAGTTATGGCTCCCCCATGAAATCTAGCCATGGGAAACACCTAAGGATGGATGGAAATGCTAGGGGAGTCAGTATGTACATATGTTTAAGATTAGGAGTCTTAAAAAGATGGAGATATATTTTTACTACTAAGCCCTAGGCGAGCTGACAGTGCCTGGTTAGTGGTTTAGGATAGAAGAATTGACATGTTTGATACAGGGAAAGAAAGTACTGTACGGACTAAGTATAGTTCCAATTATGGTTTAGTCTTATCCTAACATACTATGATGGTCAATTTCATACCAATCACTGAGACCAAATTTTAAGAAAGTTTTCAACTAAGTTGCAGACAGCCCTAGAAATTAGGCCTATTAGCCCTATTGGACCTAGATTGTAGGAACCCTATGTATGGATGACTTAGGGAACTAAAAATTTCAAAATCTCTTGTAAAGGGATAAAGGGTATCTAAATATGGGCTTAGATTTTCAAGTTCTTTGGAAAATTTTTGCAAGAAATAGGAAAAGGTCACTGTGAAACGCTACAAGGAAACAAGCCCTATTAGGCCTCTTTAAGACTAAAGTTGGAACTCGATTGCAAAGAGTTAAGAGATCCTCCAAAATGGAGTCAAATGGGATTAGATGGACTGTCTACATGATGATGGACACCCTTGCAATGATTCATGGATGTTAGAGTGGAATTGACACTTAGATCCTTCTAAGTGTAGGAGAGGAAGTGAAGTAACTACTAGGGTGTCAGTCTTTCAAAGGTGAAGCACAAGTGTGAGACTCTTGAAGAAGAGTGGGATTAGGACTTAGTTAATCACCTAAGCCTAATAAGGACCTAGAGGAGATTAGGATCCTGGAAGAAGATAAAGAAAATCTTCTTAGTTAATTGTGCAAGCAAGCCAATGGAACACTCACATCATAGAGTTATATTCAGAGGTACCTGTTATAACTATGGTGAAGAATGACATCGGTCATTTGAATATCCCCATGCAGATAAGAAGGTTGGTAGTCACCGAAATGTTGTGTTGAATGAAGTTTTTGAGAATGAACTCGAGGTGGAAGGTGTGATTCATTTTCTTAGGAAAACATTACTGCCTACAAAACTAGATGATTCTTGTCAGAGGAAGAACTTGTTCAAGACTGTGTGTAAGTCTTGTGGTAAATGTTGTAAGGTGATTGCTGATGGAGGAAGTACTGATAACTTGGTTTCTGAGGGGATGGTTCAGAAGCTTAGTTTAAAGAGGTTGAAACATTCTTATCCTTATAGGATAAGCTGGTTACAAGAAGATCATGCAGTAGAGGTGAAGGAGCGATGCATGGTAAGTTTTCACATTGGTTCTTATGAGGATGAAGTATTATGTGACATTGTGCAGATGATCTCTTATCATGTTTTACTTGGGAGACCTTGGTAGTATGATAGAGGGGATATTCATGACTGTAAGAGGAACATCTTTACTATCCTGAAAGATGGATATAAGTTTAATTTGATTCCTTTGAAGGTTGAAGACAAAAGAGGGAGGAACCTGAGCATTGGTAGAAAATCTGAGATGACTGCAGGGGTTGGTGTAGACATTAATGTTTAGATATATGAAGGAACTTTAGAGAGTGCTAGTGGTAAGAGAAAGTAGAAGAATAACCAATACATGGGTGTATTATTTAAGGACTCAGAGAACATATAAATTAAGAATCAGTATGGCATATGTGATGAATACCACAAGATGTTCGTAGAGATGCTAGAACATCTTTTCACACCTGGGGTGTCTGATGCAAGAGCATCCTCATGTAGTTGAAAATCATGTATAACCAAAAATATGTTTTGGTTTGATTTTTCTTTTAGTAGAAAACTTGGTTGAAGACCTGAGGTGCTGGGTCACTTTGGTGGTAGTTGTTAGTGGGAAGATGTGTTGCTTCACCGATGGACTTGGTGACTAGACTCGGTGTTGCTCGGTGTTACATTGCTTGGTGGTAGTTGTTCAGTGTGTTCAACTCGGTGGTGTCTTACTCGGTAGCATATTGCTCGGTGACTGTTGGTTCGGTCCTGTCTCACCGAGTGGTCTGTGTTTCGATGTTCTTGTTCACCGGCTAGTTTCTTTGGATTGGATAGACAATGGAGATTGAATCTGTGATTTGAGGGGGGTCATTGAGATTGTGTGGAGTTACAAGGTATGCAGATTGGGGCATTGGATCTTGTGTGGACCTTAAATCTGATTTGGTTCTTTCCTTTATGTGTTCATTTTTATTTACAGCCGACTGGTGCATTTAATATTTGTTCCTCATAGATTGTAATGGTTGACTACCATTTTATACTTGTTTCCAAGCTGACTTATGGTTGTGTTTTATAAAAGGATTATGTCGGTATCATTCTGGGGTAGGTAGAAGTAAAGAGAGAGTTGATAGAAGATAGTAGTAACTGGGTAAGACAAAAACATGTAAGATTGCTTGGTGGTTTGCGAGCACAAGTTCAAATTTGGTTTCATCCACTTAGTTGTAGGGTAGACTGGTGAAGTTGGATCCTATGAGATCTTGTTGAATTTATTAATGTATTGGTCATAATCGGGAAGGCCTTACAGCCTAAAATGTTGCATGTAATTAGAATTCTAAGATAATATAAAGTTGATATTGATATATCTTTTTTTGTTGGTACTGTTTCCACTGTGAGTTTTGTTTGGATGCAAGTTTGGATAGTCCTTTATTGGATCCTTCGAGCTTGACTGCATCGAATTGTACCACACAATTAAATAATGCAAGGATGTTCTACTGGTTGACTGGGATGCATGTGATGAGTGGTCTGCAACATTTTTATAATTTTATTGAGGTAGGGCATGGAAAGTGAGAGTGTGATGGTGTAGGAGCATGTATGAAAAGAGCTCTTACCAAAGATGAATTGAATTATGAAGGTGGCATAATGTTAATAGATGCATAAATAATTATGCAATGGTGTAAATCTACTATGGGACCAAGTAATGTAGGTAATTCTATGGTTTGTAGATATTTTTGGTTGATACATGAAGATAACATTGTAAACTATCTAGATTTTTTTACACTTATAGGATCAAGTGACATGCATTCATTTGGAAGTTCAAATGCAGTATCATTAACTATTTATACTAGATAGATTACATGGTTTTTCTCTTTGTGTATGTATTTTGTGTGGGATGAATTTGAATCAAAAGAGAAGGTTGACCAATGGTCTAGTAGACCTTTGCAAACCCTAGATACATAGCAACTTCCTAGAGCACTACAATTGAACTAGATCAAAGCATCAGTGGATTTTGACCATGTATCTGACCTAGTTGAACCAAGTAATTTCTCAAATTATTACTTAGGTAAAATCAATTTTAAACTCATTTTATTACACTTTATGTTGATTTTGGTATTAAGTTATCCTTCTATAAAATGCAGGTCATGTATATGCAATTATTGAAGATGAGAATAATGAAGAAGGAACATATTATTTTTTGTGTCATTATATTGAGGCCAAAAAATTTGACAACTATAGTCATTGATGGAGACTATATTGAGTACCCAATAGGATCCATTGTTGTGGCAGGGACATGGCTTAGAGTATCGTTGTTTTTTCATTGTATTGAGACCTCTTAAACTCATTTTATTACACTTTGTATTGATTTTGGTATTAACTTATCGTTCTATAAAATGCAGGTACCCTATCAAGAATTATTTAATACTTGGTTATTTTAGGACTTTGAGACACATATACATACTCTTCATTACTCTAACCTTGTTGTTGCAACAAATATTTAATTGATTAAGTATCATGGTAGACCTCTTAACAAGAATTTGTGGAAAGTTTGTGAATCTGACAATGAGGCAATACTTTACACAATAAGGGTTAGAGTTTATCCAGAAGGTGCGCTTGATTAATTTTGGGCTATCTAGAAGAATGATTCTACAATATGGTAGAATAATTTGACAATTTTGTATATATCTTATGTGAAACGTTGTAACTTCACTTTTTGGAGATTCTCTATGTAAATATTTAGAAGCCAAATTTTGTCTATAAAAACAACAATGAGATGTAATGTGGATATTTAGATGCCAAATTTTGTATATATAAATGGTTATGAGATATCATGTGCATATTAAATGCAAAACTTTATATATAAAAGTGGCCATGGGGATGATTTGCAAATATTGAGAGGAAAAATTATGTATATCATACTGTATACCATTTGATTATAAATATATGTTGAATTTTTTTATCATTATATTTGCATATCCTAATGTGTACCATTTGATTATAAATACATATAGAATTTTGTATCATTAAAAGTATGGATTTTGTATCACACCATTTATGATGTAATAAAATGCAAAAAAATATTAATTATGATGTAATAAAGTGAAAAAAATATTAATTATTTATCATACCTTGGACTATAGATGGCTACCTTTTTTTAAAATGAATAGATGTAGTTGCAATCCCATGTTCATCAATCCGAGATTTTCTATATCATCCTCCATATATTGAATAGATGTAGTTGCAATCCCTTGTTCATAGATGGTCAATTAAAACCTTGGACTATAGATGGTGACTATTCATCATGTCAATGTTTAGATGATGTGTGCAGGTCATATGCAAGGTGTTTGAGTGATTGATATTTCAAACCATTCATCTTGGCCTTGAACCATCTGCACTATTATCTCTAGTTGGCTGGGTAAATCCCAAGAACAATCTTGTTTCACCTACGGAGTCACTCAAACATTTGTGACCATGCCAGACTGAAGTGTCTATGAGGTGCACTACGCACTATTGGGTAGAGATATTCTAAGGCACGTATCTCAGAGCTCATGTTATGTATCTTCCCATAGTCAGTTGATATAGGATCATGTTACGGAGGCCTACAATAACTTATCTTATTTTTGGGAGATTCAACTTCATTTTAATTTGGCAACACAATCTAGTTTATGTCAAAACTTGCAATATGGCTCTGTTGAAATGAGAATCACTACATATATTTCAAACCATTTGTCATGGACTTGAACCATTTGTGCCATTAGCTCTATTTGACCAGGTAAACCCAAGGAACAACCTTGTTTCACCCATGCAATCACTTGAATGTTTGCAACCATGCCAGACTGAAGTGTCCCTTAGGTGCACTAAGCACCATTGGGCAATGGTCTTTCCAGGCCCATATCTTAGATCTCGTAAAAGTTATTTTCCAACCATTAGGTGATACATGACATTTCTATAAAGGCCTACAATAACCTATCCCAGTTTTGGGAAATTCAACTTCATTTTAATTTGGCAACACAATCTCAGTTTCTGTCAAAACTTGCAATGTAGCTGATTTGAAATGAAAAACACTCTGTATTTTCAAACCGTTAGTCATGGACTCAACCCATCTATTCCATTAGCTCCATTTATATAAGTAAACCCTAGGAACAACTTTTTTCACCCACAGAGTCACTCAAACATTGGGAACCCAGCCGAACCAAAGTGTCCCTAAGGTGCACTAAGCACCTTTGGGTAGAGATCTTTCGAGACCCATAGCTTGGATCTCATGTGAGTGATCAGCCAACTATTAGGTGCTATGAGTCTATGCTATGGAGACCTACAATAACCTCTCTCAGTTTTGGGAGATTCAACTTCCTTTTAATTTGGTAATGCAATCTCGGTTCATATCAAAACTTGCAATGTGACTCATGTGAAACAAGCAACACTACATATCTTTCAAACCATTTTGTGTGGCCTCAAATAATATGTTCCATTAGCTCTATTTGGCCAGGTAAACCCTAGGAACAACCACATTTCTCCCATGGATTTTCTCAAATGTTAGGAACATTGTTGGACCAAAGTGTCCCTAAGGTGCATTAAACACCATTGGGTAGTGATCTGTAAAGGCCCATATCTTGGAGCTCGTATGAGATATGGTTAAATCGTCAAGTTCTAAAATACCATGCTAAAAATTCCTACAATAACCTATCTTAGTTTTTTGAGATTCAACTTTATTTTAATTTGGAAATGCAATCTCAGTTTATATCAAAACTTGCAATATGGTTCAGTTGAAACGAGTAACACTGCATATCTTTCAAACAATTTGTTGTGGCCTTGAACCATCTATTCTATTAGCTCTAGTTATCTAGGTAAAACCTAGGAACAACCTTGTTTCACCCATAGAGTTACTCGAATGTTGGTAACCATGCAGATTGAAGTGTCCCTAAGGTGCACTAAGCACCATTGGGCAGTGCTCTTTCAAGGCCCATATCTCGAAGCTCATGCAAGGTATCAAAAAACCATTAGGTACTACAAGAGCATTTTGAAAAGGCCTACAATAACCTATCTCATTTTTTAGAGATTCAACTTTTATTTATTTGTAAATGCAATCTCGGTCTATGTCAAACCTTGAAATGTGGGTCAGTTCAAAATTGCAACATTGGGTATCTTTCAAATCCTTTGTCGTAGCCTCAAACCATCTACGCCATTAGCTCCGGTTGGTCGGGTAAATGTCAATGAAAACCTCATTTCTCCTAGGTACTCACTCAAATGTTGGGAACCATGTCGGAATGAAGTGTCCCTGAGGTGCACTAAGCACCATTGGGTAGCGATCTTTTGAGGCCCATATTTCAGAGCTCGTGGAAGGTATCGGTGAACCGTCAAGTGCTACAAGACTGTACTACGGAGGCCTATAATAACCTATCTTAGTTTTGGGAGATTCAAATTCATTTTAAACCACCATGAAAACACACCATATGCAAGCAAGAGAGAACTATAACACAAAGAAATAATTATACTTATTTTCTCCCACTGTCACTGTGATTGTGATTTCAGCAATGAATAGGACAATCACAACTACTAGCATGTAACCAATGCAAAAAATGGATTTTTTTATGTCCTTGCATTTTAAGGAACCTAGCACTCCTATGGAGACATGAAATATGCAAGTAACCTTGTCTCAATGCATTTTAAGTGATTTACAAACTTGTCTTGGACTATTACAACAATTGTGACTAAGTTCCTTCACTGGACAATCAAGAGATCAGGACTTGTCTTTGCACAAAAGTTTTTTTTCAAATGTTATTCTTTACTTGGTTAGGGTCCCAAAACTTCTCCAACCAGACATCCCTCCAACCTTCCATCTACCAGTTCATGCAAACTCAAAAACTCTCTTCTTTTGACTAATAAATGAAGATATCAATCACTTTTTCATCTCAAACCCATCTGAAACCTTTTCCAGATGTCCTGCAACCTAGAGGAAAGAAATAAAAAACAAAAACATGATATAATAAATAATTGTGACTTTTTTCACATAGACATTTGGAATATTTACATTTTTTGTCCTCTTGATTTACCCTAGGTAGGGTTTTGAGCCTTCTTTACAAAATTTGCTATAAATTTATCAAATCAAAATTAAATCAAACCCAAACTTGCACCAAAATGAAGTAGAATCATATCTCTTCTATCCTCAATCACAATGATTTCATGAGGATGAAAAATATGTAGCACAAAATGAGAAAACATCTGACCATGTCGTGGAAAAGCAGGAAAATAGTGGAGATTTTATTGAACTTCTCAAAATGATTGACCAGCCCATACAAAGGAGCCAAAATAGATTATTTAAGGCAAGAATGTTTGAATTTAATTGATCCACCCAGGAGTGACTTTTCAACTTCCTTTTTCAATATTTTTCCCTCTCTTTTAACTTTTTACAAAAAATTTGCTTGACAACTTTTCCTACATTTTAGCAACTTTTACATCTTGATGCCTAAAGGATTACAAAGTGGGGTCAAAAATCTATAATTGCCTATCTGAGGCTAACCAAGACATACACACAATGAATAATTTTGATCACATTTCAATTGCAAATAACTAAGTTTTGATGTACAAAACTATGCACACAATGAACAAATCAGACCGAATATCAACTTTCATATATATCAAGATGAACAATAATCGTGTACATATACAAAAATAGTGTAAATGTCAAGTCAATAATAGACTTACAAAAATGTGGCATGTGTTATGTCAAGGTTGACATATACAATACAAACATCAAATATAAACATAATTTAGTCCTTTAATGACCACAACTAGAACTATATGTCTCTATCGATATCTATGATTGTGGTGGATCATCAAAATTGAGCCTCTTCAAAGCACTACATGGCTCTATAGGTGGCTACACAAGGACAATTGAAATGTTGAATTAGATATATTTTCTCAATATAACATCAAAATAGCTAAACATTGGACTATAAATTGTTTGCAATTGAAATATTGATTACCTCATCTCTTTCTTCTACACTTGGCAAAAGCTGAGGATCCATGGGAAGTCCTGAAGAGGGCTATAACAGGTAAAACAACATTTATACAAGTTGATAACATAAAAGTCAAAAAATACTAAATAACTAAAAATGCATGGACTAAAAAACAAATGCATACTAAAGCCTCAGATGGATCTCCTATGCTCATAGGAGGCAAAGTCACTAGTGAATCAATTATGATAATTTCCTATATAGTAAGTGATAAAAGATATTATAGTCATACATGAAGGAAGTAGGGCTTTCAAACAAACAAGAAAGAAATCCAAAAGGAGTTAACAAGAGAGTTGCAACTTCATTGTGCACTTAGTAAAAATGAGTTAAGAAGACAAGAATACCTCTTCCCTTTGTTGTGTTGGAACCCATCTTTGACGAGTATGAATTCTAATGAAATGGAATGGTAGAGCATCAATGGAAAGTTTAGAAGAGACTGTAACAGGTAAAAGACAATTAATACAATTTAATAACCCAAATTTGTTGGCAAACTCTAAAATACTAAAAATGAGTGTACTTATAGAAAAATAGATATGTTTAACATATGTAGAAAAAATGCACACCAAAGCCTTTGATATTTCTCCTTTATTCTTAGGAGGCATCGTTGAATCTAAGGCAGCTATTACCATTTCCTTTATGAAAAATGATAACATATGTCATAACTTCATCGAAGGATTGATAGATTTTGAACAAGCAAGAATGCAATCCAAAGTGAATATGAAGATGTTACCTCTTCCCTCTCTTGAACCTCATCAACAACAAGTGCATTCATTGATTTTATAAACCCCATTTGTTTATGTATATAGAAAAAATAAATTAGGTGCATTTATCAATATCTACATATACATGTTTAATCGTAATACATTTCAAAAAATGAATTTAAATTTTACTAAATTACCTTCTGTTGTTTTGGTGTCTGGGAGGATTTATTTTTCTGCCTTAGAGTGTTGGAGGATGGATTTCTCACACAAGATGTCCTCAAGGCAGGTGGGGTAGACTAATAGAAACAAAATTAATATAAGGGAAAAGAATATGTATAATATAAAATATAATTAAAATATATCTAAATCTAAATGGTACCACAAAGCTATCTAGGCCAAATTCAATGGTTGAAAGCATGATATCATCAAGTTGGGACATGTCAGCCCTTGATAAGCCCCATAAAACACCAAGTGTGTGTGTGTGTGTGTGTGTGTGTATTAAAAACAAATTTTGCAACCAATGTATTGTTATGTTTTTAACAAATTTACAAATATTTACCTTTGGGTGGTGAAACTACTCGTGACCATGGAGTTGAATAAAAAGTACATGGTGTACTACCACCTACTGCTCCCTACAATGCATATTATTTATTTGTTACTTTAAATTGTTCTGAAATAATATATTTTTTATAAGATTTAGGGGATTAATTGATAGCATGCCATAAATATAAATAAACACACATGTTTCTGCTCACGAGATAAAAAGATACTCATCAGGTCATCAGTGAGGGCCACATCCTCTAAAGTGGAAACATGACATCTACTCCCGCAACATGTACACGAATGGGATGTCAAACCATCTGTATTTGTGTCACTCTCTATACCAAAACATACACTCTGGCAGGTGGCGCACATATTCTCAATGGGTTGGCCCATTCCAAATGATGCATATGTTGATGATGAAGGTGCTACTAGCCTATCCTTTTCTCCAACTAAGTGTGTTTCATGCTCAATAATGACATCAGTCAATGATGCATCTTCTTGAAGAGTTTGTAACTCCATAGAATCCTTCAAGGCTATTGGGATACTGACATGAACCATGGGTTTAGGAGCTACACACCTCCTATGTTATGTGTCTATCACCCTACGGGCCCTATCTCTATCTTGCGTTGATCCTCTCCCTCTACCCTGTATATGTCAGATGTCAAAGTAATTTGGATTCAATCCGAGGATGAACTCACAATAAAGATTTCTCAAAAAATATAGTGGCACCTCCAAATTGTTACAAGCTGGTTGGTCAAAGACCATATACCACCTATTCCAAAAAATATTTCAACCTAGCATAAACACACCAATATATAGGAAACCAACTCGTAGTAGTAAGTAGGTTGTTAGTAGTGCTAGGATTAGTGAAAAGAGCACATATGTCATCTTTAAGTATGTCCTTTCTAAATTCACCTCATCATATGGAAACCCATCCGCATAAAATGCATGACATCTATCCCTCCATGAACCTCATTTTGTGACATCTCTAGATACCTCATTTGCACTATTGGTCATTATTTATAGAGTTCTCACGAGGGATGAGTGATACTCCTAATTAGAGGACCTCAACCTATTCACTAATATAGAAATTTGGACAGTATTTTGTGTCAGGTGATTGATAAGATCATCATGTGTGGCTTGTATATAATCTATTGGAGGACACGAAGAGTTTAGGGGTGGCAGGGGTTGTTCAGGAGCAACATTTTGAGGATTTTTTGTGTAGGTGGAGCAGTGCCTTGAGGGTTTTCTTGTTGCTCATGTTCATTTTTTCAGGGTTTTCTTGTGTTGGTTGTGCACGAAGAGGTCATTGTTGTCTCTTTCATTTTTTGGGATTGTTTGTAGAATCTGACATTAGGGTATGTGCAGGATCATGGTATACCAAGCTATGGCCTTAAGTGGCAATGAAAAATCAAAAAATTAGGGTTAGTCAACTTCACGTTAAAAGTTGGACATCTTATCAACCTTATGTGAAAAATTTGTAAGAATAGAATCTATAGGAAATTGAATGTAGTTTCTAAACTACTAGCCCTTTTCTGAAAAAAATTTAATCTAATTGTTGAAAATTTTAGATTTCAATGCAACAGTATGAAAATTTTAGGAAAAAGATAAAAAGTACATGTATGTCGGATCACCTTAATCACAATCAAATGATGATATCTTTTCACAAGATTCTAGATGTAAGTATTAGACTCATGCCTGGATGTGACACATATTTTTGTGTAATTTTTTACAAAATAATTAATTAACTATGAATTTTCTACTACGAATTTTTCAGAATAATAAAACCCCCGTGTCTAACCACCTTAACTAATTCTAAAATTTACAAAAAAAAATTAAAAATTAAAAATTTTCTTATAGTAGGCAAAGCATAGAATGTGACGCATGTTTCAAATTTCAAAAAGGTTAAACTGTTTGAAAGTTATAGTTGTTTTTCAATCAGTCTGTCAATCAGGACTTTAGAGGTAACTCAAATAGAAAATAAGCAATAAATAATTATTGAAATCAAAATTTGACAGCAATTATATTGATGGAAACTTGATAATCTATTTACAAAACCCTTTTTGTTTCATCAATTTCGGGTGAAAAAAATGTCGTCAGCTACATCGTCGAAGTCCAGAGGTCAGAAGAAATATGATAAACATGTTTTTTGGGTTGACCATCCACGTTTGGCATTGCAAAGCCAAAACTCGAGGCAAATACCAAGGCTAATCGGATATGAGATAATATCGGATATGAGGTATTATTGGATATGAGATACTAAATCAGATATGAGATATTAAATCGGATATGAGATAATATCGAATATGAGATATTATCGGATATCAAATATCTCCCGCCAAAATTTTGCTTTCCATTTGAAATTTCAACATTTTCAATATTGAATTTATATTTTTATTAGATTTCATATTTTATAATATTAATATTATACAAATACTAAATGATAATAGCATTAGAATTAAATTATTATTATTTATATTAGTATTGTATAATAGTAGTATTATATTATATTAATATTAGTATGATATTTAGTAATATTAGTATTAATATATTATTATTATTATTCATATTAGTATTATACTATATTATATATATTTCTATTATATTATATAAATTAGTATTATATTACTATTGTATAATAGTATATTATTAGTATTGTATTTATTATTATTTATATTATAATAATAATACATAGGAGAGAGAGCATCTTAGGGGACGTAAGGTGTCTTATGGGTTCATATGACCCATTAATGACTCCTATGACTCCTTATGAACCCTTAAAACCCCTTCGGAAGCCTAAGAGTACATTTTAGGGGTCGTAAGGTGTCTTAAAGGGTCCTAGGACCCATTAATGGGTCCTATGACCTGTGACTAGGTCCCACAACCCCTTATAACACCTTACGACCCATTAGGAAGCCTAAGAGTACATATTAGTGGTTGTAAGGTGTCTTAAGGGGTCCTACGACCCATTAATGGGTCCTACTACCCCTTATGACACCTTATAAACCACTAGAAAGCTTCAGCATAAATCTTAGGGGTTTTAAGGTGTCTTAAGGGGTCCTAGCATCCATTAATGGCTCCTACGAACCCTTATGACACCTTACAACCCATTAGGAAGACTAAGAGTACATCTTAGGGGTCGTAAGGGGTCTTATGGTGTCCTAAGACAATATAATATGTCATATGACCCCTTGAGATCCATTAACGTGTACTAGTAACCCTAAGATGTATTATTAGGGTTCCTAAGGGGTCGTAAGGTGTCTTAAGGGGTCCTAGGACCCATTAATGGGTCCTATGACCCCTTATGACACCTTACAACCCATGGCCCATTGAGACCCATTG
>MU214489.1:249005-278921 GCA_018584345.1 Thuja plicata | reverse complement strand
CTGCCTTCGGCCGGCCCTCTAATTCTAATGAAGGCATCGGTTCCGCCCCTATTATTATATTATTATTCAGAATTGAGCCTATAGAATGGTAGGGCCCTTATAATAGTAGGGATCCAAATATTCCCCTTCCATTCTATAGGCGAATATTTAACTTGGTATGCTCTAACTATAGATGCTATTTTCCCTAAGTTAGGGTGGTTACAACTTCTTCTTGTATCGGGCCCGAATAGCCTGACCTGCTTCACTTAGGAGGTCTGGTTCCCGTTGTTGAGTTCTTTTTCCCAGAGACACCATTGTGATCACATATTCTTTGGAAGCTACCTCAGAATCCTCTTTTCTTGCTAGAGGGGTGGCGATTGTCTCCATGATGTTGCCATCTATGGCCCTTCTAGTGTTGTGAAGGGTATGTGACTTCTTAGGCTTCTTAGGAATTTGGCTTTTAGCCAACATCTCATCAAGTGATAGCGGGGCTATGATAGTAATTGGGGATTTTCTTTTATGGGCTTCCACTAACCATGGTGGCGGGGTGTCTGGCTTACTTGTCATCATGATCCCCAAGCTTGAAGTGTCTCCAGGGTACAATTCAAGTTCACCCCTCAGTTTATTTTCTGTTGTATAGGTGGGGTCCTTGTATGTGTGTTCTTTACCTCCCTCCCCATCACCCTCTAGAATGATGTTCTCTGGTGGACTACATGGCGAGCAAGGGAGAGGCATCTCATTGAGATCTACTTGCTGAAAAATAGACACAACTTTGTCAGCCACCGTATCCGGTGGTGTGAAAAAGACCTAATTATCAGTTAAGTCCAAGGGGGAGCATCGAAGGTTACGGTTGCTCCTCAAGGTTAGATTCCCTCCTTAGCTCATACTTGTTCTATAACTAGGTCATTCCTTTGTTCTTGTGGTGCTTCCTTTTCGGCTTCATCAAGCCGAGGCTCACCTTCTTCTTGGTCTGCCACATCTTCCGACCCTGTTGACTAAATTATGGGGACTTCAACTTCCTTTCCCTCTATTTATTCTATGGCATAGTCAGCCATACCCTATAATTCTCTGAGGTCACCCATCAGAAAGAAGTCCTCAACATTTATCTGTGCTATCTCCGGGGGACTCACTAGGTGATCCTCCTTTGTAGAGGAGGAGGAGAATGAAAGCACCTCAACCTCTGGTACATCTTCAGGCTCAGGACCCAGATTCTTTCTCCACGGGGAATGACTTGCCTTTTTTTCTTTCTCCTTTAAAGTGGCACTTCGAGCTCTATAGCTTCCACTACTCTGGCGATTTCTGATTCACATGCTGCACTTAATATAATAGCCAAGGAGGGAGAGCCTGCTAGAGGGGGACTGGAGTCTACCAGGGTAACTCCAAGACCAAAAGTCACTCTGGTATTTGTTGCATTCATTAATTTCTAGGAGGGCTCCAACTTCTCACCCAACTACTCCAATAGGGGGGCCAAAACAGGATCCGGGGCTGGAGGTGGGACACCAACCTTCTTCTTTCTGTGGGATGTGGATTGCTCTAGGGCCTAAGAACTTGAAGCTCCCAAAAAATTCTTGTTTGAATGGACACTCTTCGAGAAGACCTTCTCAAAATATGAGTGGCTACACTCAATTACTACTCTTGAGATGGCCTCGACATCGAAAACTTTCGGTGTATCCCAATCGACCAGAGGGAGGTCCATCTTGTCTACACCTGTCTCTTTATACTCGGGGTCCTTTAGGGGGCTGGTGTCTAAAAAATTCCATGGGGATGTCCCGAGATTGAGCTATTCCATTATCCATTTTGTTATCTAGGTGTAGTATCTCTTCCAGACATCGTAATCATTCTGGAAGTTGGCCCAAAAATATTCTGTGTCAAACATGGGGGTTCACCCCCTTTGGCCTCAACCTTGCCAGTCGCCTAAGGGGATCATAATCCTTGAGGTGGAAAGAATATTTTTCTAATTTAAGACTTCTTAGCTCATTTTCGGCTCCCCGGGCCGTGGCTAAGGAGCAAGAGTATTCCCCACAAACAAAAGAAAATTTCGGGGTGGTAACTTTCTTTATCGCAGCCAAGGCATGGGCCTCCAAAATATGCCTGCAAAACTCTAACAAAACTACCCTATCCCCGCAATGCTTGGGTAACAGGAAGGGATCTCTGGAGAAGCCGGATACCTGAATGTATGTGTGCTGGGAAAACTGGTTGAAGTGTCATTCCCACGCACCAACCAAATTCATGGCCTGCGGAGATAATTTGTATCCCCAATCACCGGTGATCGCCTTGACCCCGTGAAAGATGAAGGTATCATTGACTCTACAAAAATGTGGGAAGCTCTGGTCCCACTAAATCTGGGGGAAGTGGTCCCATGGAGAGACCTGACCAGGTCCTTCCCCAAGAAAACCAATCATTGTTCACCCTTGGATCACTTGGGACTTCCAGGAAAGTGGCCAGAGGACATAGGAATTCATGTGGAACTTCCACTCTAATTCGACTCTCCTTAGCTGAGCGTCTACATGTTTGGAAATGATATCAGTCCAGTTCAAGTGAGCCTTGTTGGTGATCATACCATATGAGAAATAATACATCCATGGGGAGAATTCTCAGGCATGTGGCTCCCTAAAGATCCTACATAAGAAGATAATTCCCGCCTGGATGGTCTACTTAAATTCAGAGCACAAAATCTCTGTCTGTGTCTTCTTGTAGTCCCATAATGAAGTTTTCATCCAATGTGTATTGAGCTAGCATTGGGCCATGTCTTCTGCATCCTCATACTGCTGGAGGGCCTCGGCCTTGGTGAGAGAAACAACTCCCACAAATTGCAGGATACGCCACTCTCTGGCAGTGGCATCATGGTCCAATGTGATGATGGAGTAAAGGAAACCAACACAGAAACCATACTACCTGGGCGATAATCCCTAGCTAAGAGAAAAATTAGCTTCATCGCTTGCACTAAGAATGGAAAACCAACTGCTTGAATGATTCCAGATGCCGCTAAATTAACTGAGATGGAGTCATTAGAGCATCAAAGTTGATAGATCATCTGAATAAGGCCCTAAAATTCAGCTCATGTGTCGACATCTCTGTCAGTGATCTCTTTTAGTGCAGACTCAATCTGGGACCCATGAAATTTCCTATTATTATTATATTTCTAGGTTAGTGGGAGCTTTCCCAAAGTCTTTTCTACCTTGTTCTTCTTGCTGGTATCTATAGAGACACTTGGGAGTTCCAGACTCCTGGGAGGTGAATATCCTGAAGCCATTTCTTGCTTACTTTAACCTATACCTACAAACCAGACCACCATTAGTACATAAATGTTGAGAGGCTCCAGATTCTGGAGGTGTTGAGAATATCTTTGCGTTTTCACCTGAAATGGAGAATCGTTTGGCCATTCTAAATGAGATTATATGTCTAAAATTCTATACAATTTTACCATATAAAATAATTCTCCCTTACCAAGGATCCAAAATGATAACTCCAAAAGGAGGTCGCGTGAGGTAGGAAAGGCCATATTAATTAGGATGCTTGGCACTACCTTGAAAAGACAACGATGACCAGAAATAAGATAGGTGGCTTTGTTGTCATACTTTAACATGCGCCTACCCACTCGACTGAGTAATGACTAATTTCTCCATTAAGGCAGAAAGGACAGAGGAGAGAGAAAACTAATGGACTGTTGACAAGATGACCTCTGCAATTGACACACCTACCTCCTTGTCATCTAGGGCATCATCAACTAGGGTGGTGAGCCTGGTTATTGAATGGATGTGGTTTGAGACCTCTGAAAGAATGAGGAAGAAAATGGGTCTTTTAGGGGAAATTCCCCTAACGCCCAACTGAATAAACAATCTCGGAAACATAGGGCATACAAGCAGAGACAGGGCATACAATGTGTTGCTGATTCACAAAATTTACACACCGGAGTAGAAATTACAGTGAGCTACCATAGCTTGCACACTCTAACCTAAATCTTTGCTGACTAAAATCGTAGAGCACACCCTATAGACTCTAACACATGGGGAAACCACAAGATATTTATAGCATATACACAAAAGTGCACAAGACTCAACTAAAACTAGACTAATTTACAAACTCCATAGAAGGGAGTGGACAATATTCACAGGAATTATACAAACCAGGAGGGCGGGTGCCTTTCCTTCTGAGCTAGATGGCTATGAAGGGAAGAGGACACACCTGACTCATAGATAGCATCATGTCAAACAACAGACGCAACCTTGAGTAGCAAAAAAAATGAAAAAAAAAAAAGAAGAAGAAAAAATGACCAAGAATAGACGCGGAAAAGAAAACAAACAAAAGGGACCAGTCACGCGAAAAAATAAAAAAAATAGGAAGCACAAGAAAAAAGAATGACACAAAGAAGGAACACACAAAAAAGTAGGAAGAAAGCATAAATGAAAACAAAGAGAAAGTCCAAGGGCCTACCTGAATCTCAAAATGTCAAATGGAAGGACCTGTAACTGCTTCACTCTATCACCTAAACACCCCACCAAACTTGACAAATACACCTATGTGCCTTCGAGCACAAAGATTTTTCTTAGAAAAGAAATCGCTTCGCTCTCCAGAAAAGTTCGCCAGAAGGTAACTTGTTTGAGGTAAGTGTAAAAATGACAAGGTAAA
This sequence comes from Thuja plicata, assembly GCA_018584345.1. NCBI lineage: Eukaryota > Viridiplantae > Streptophyta > Pinopsida > Cupressales > Cupressaceae > Thuja > Thuja plicata. The sequence continues at coordinate 274,313 of MU214489.1, read as the reverse complement.
ACACCTTAAGTAATGTGTAGGAAAGAACATTAATTACCGAAAGTAACTTCAAGAGACATCTCGACAACTGGGATCTGGACCTGCCAACACTTAACGGTCATCCCTCTTCTGGAGGAGAGAAAATGATCATTCGGCACAAAAGATCTAGAGCCACTCGCTTGGGGACAACACTTTGGGACACAGATCCCGAAAGAAATAATGAACACAAAATAGAAACCAAAATCAGGTGGGACTAGGAAATCCCAGGAGAAACAAGGCACCAAGCCAAAGAAATAAAAATAAAATAAGGGGACCCAACATTTTGCACACAAAAATGAAGGGAAGGGTATGCAGGGCATAATAATTTCATTTTTGGATTTTTGTGTTGAGTCAAGGCTATTGCATTAATGTATTTTATCACATATTAAGCATAATTGCATCTGCATGGTATGATATGTTCTATTATTTATATCTAATCTTTACTACATTCTAGTATTTCATTGGTTTTCAGGATTGGAAGTGGTTGAAAGAAGGTTACAGTTTCCTTTGGATATTTAGATCTTAGTTTTCTGAGTAGTACATGTATAGGTTGAACTTGACCTGTACCCGAGTCAAACCTTACCCAGGAATTTGACCTATTCTTGGGGCCACAAGATTTTCATAGTTTTTAGATCTTAATTTCCTGATTCCAGATCTAGCTCTATTCCATTTTTTGATATAGTTTGGCAGTCTGTTTCTTTATCTGAACTTACATCTTGCATTTTCCTTCAAGGTGAGTACGGTCTCTTCTTTGTTATTTCATATCACTTACTTTCATAGATCAGATTGCATAGTATTTACAATTCCTTCTCTTAGAGAAAGGAGGAACAAAACCCAAGGCCCCAACATTCAAAAGATCATGAATTGGCACTTTATCTTGTGCTAATTGGGTTTCCTTTGTGCTAAATAATTTGTCTTCTTCCTATAAATGTAACATCCCTATTTTACCACTTTAAATTTTGGTGAACCCGACACTTTCATGCTTTGTATCTTTTGATTGGGTAGTTAGATCTACTTTGTGTGATTTTTCTTTGCATCTTCTAGTTAGATCTTCTTTGTGCATTGATCTACTTAATTGTGTGTGTGAAAACATGGAACTCTCTAAAATGGAGTCGTGTACTATCATTTATGGCATTAACTTTGTTCTCACCTCTCTTTATCAAACTCCCAGAACATATGATAATTCCTTTCATTGTGCTATGTTTTTTTCCCTTCATGGTATTCTTGCATATGGAATAATGAATATAACTAATACAATGTTTCCTTAGAAGACATATTTAAAGACTATTATAAATGTTTCATGTGACTTTATTCTTCACATTTTAACAAAATGCATGGAATATATAGATAAAATAAGATTCTTTTTTAACGAGCCTAATGTTCCTAATCCTAATCCCCCTACTCAAGATAAACCTCCTAATAATCTTCAAACTTTCCATCATCTCAAAAATATTTTCATGATCCAGATGTTAGACATTTTCTAGATGATGCCTCTTCTCCCTCATCTACTAAGGATGGGCCTAAAAGGAATATCTCTCCTACTATTCCTCCTTATACTACACAGTTTCACTCACCTCAAGAGCCATCACCTTCTCCATCTACACTTATATCTACTTACACTACAAGATATAATATCACTACTCAACAAGGATATAAAGGTTTAGGACTTGGTATTAATGAACGAGGAATATAAGTTCCCATTAATCATCCTCAATAAAGTAATAAGTGTGGTATAGGTTTTGTTCCCTATCATGGTTATCCTATCACATCTTCTCCACCTCCTCTTCATCTTATTTTACCAACCCCATCTATATCCCCTTATGATACACATGAAGTTGTAGCCAAGTTAGTAAAAATCCACCTTATGTCTGAGCCTAAAATAAGATTCAAACCTAATGTCAAAGATTCTATCCTAAATTTTTGTGTCCCTTTCACTACAATAACAAACACTTCTTTTTTATTGTAATGACTTTATGTTATATGTTCATGATAAAGTTGACGAAGGTTTACTTCATGTTACACCCTGGATATTTTACATTTTCTTTATATTAAACGCTAGAATTATTGTCCCATATTGGGCTATTCTCCATTATGTCACTTAATGATCTTGAGGGTAGAACAATAGGGTATTTTCCTTGTCCCTCTTAATTGGGGGGAAATACTAATCTTTTGCATTTACTCTTCTTAGGGCTCTATTTCCTCCCTTTATTGGAAATTTTCTTCATACAATCTTTCCTAGTATACATAAGAATCCATTTTGGGAGCTTAACATGTTATTCCTTTATTCTCTTTCTCCTTTTGAGAACCCATTATCCTTTGTGGATTTTTATCTTTTATAATATGATATCTTTCTTTTGCAAATATTTGTTATTTTACATTCTAATGTGCAACCTTATCTTTGCATCCAAAAGTGTATGTTATAAGAGATCTACCCCTTAGGAATTATCTTGCACTTTCTTTCTTATTTAGGATCTATTATCTCTTTGTGGTGCATCTATTGTCTATTGTGATATCTATTGTTTGTGGTTGAGGATCTTTCTCCTTGATGAGCTTAGTATCCCCTTCAAAAATCTCTCCTTTCTTGGGGTACATATCTCCTGTAAATGGGATGCCCCTTTAGATCAATGGCATAATATGAAATATTTCTTCTTTTTCTATGGTTTTGTATTATTGTATGATACATTCCTTTTTGGCATGAAACAAATTGTTATAAAAAATATCCTAACATATTTATTTATAAATCATTTTAATTCCTTGAAAATTCATGTTTCTCACTCAATATACATCTTTGGTATCATTCTTTTTTATCCTTGATGACTTCCTTACTTTATATGTGATATCTCTTCTAGAATATATGCTTGTTTTAGGGGTTTCCTCTAGTTTACAAGTTATTTTCTTGGAATTGTATATCTCTTATGGGGTGGCTATTATTTAAGGTTTTTTACATATTATATGTTTCCTTAAAACTTGGGGGGTAAGGTTTTTGTAAAATTTTCCTCTTTTCATCTATGGATCTACTTTCCTTAGTATAGTGGCATTTGTTTATCATGTGAAATTCTTTTCTTATAAGGAATTGTTGTCTTGATCGATATTCTCTCTTGTACAAGAGGTTTATATTCTTTATCATCATCTCTTCTTTAAGTGCAAAACTATGTTCTTAATAAACATCTTCCCTTACTATGTGATTCAAAGTGTGTTTTTCTTCATCAAGAATCCCTCTTTCACTTGGAAACATGGGGCTAATTGGTGCATTCTTGTTATCTTCCCCCTCTTTGTTTAAAAGATGTTATCTTTGTTCAAACACTCCTCTTGAAGGTAGATGTTTTGTAGACAAGATTTATTCCTTTCAAGGGTCGCTTCTCATTAACGATATATCCTTTAATGATTATATAATGAAGGTAGATGTTTTGTAGACAAGATTTATTCCTTTCAAGGGTCTCTTCTCATTAATGATATATCCTTTAATGATTATATATTTTCTTAGCCTATAAGAGTCAATTATTTTAGCTAATATTGTGGCATATATTGTTGTTTAAGGGTATCTCCTTGTTGATGGAAGTAGGTATCCTTGATTCTCTTCCATTTAATGTCCACTATGTAGCCATCATAAGGAGGGGGCATACATATAGCCTCCCCTATACAACCTTTTATGCATTTATTTTTGTTTTTGCAACCGATCTCTGACAGGTGTAAGTGATCCTTATCTAGCTCAGGGATGCACATTTACATATAGTTTTCGCTATGGATAATGGAGCCTGATCCATTAATAGAGAGTAAAAACATAATCAAACCCCATAATGACAGACTAATCGATCTATGGGGTGCACACAAAGACAATTCTTCACAAATAACAGACCTTGATCCATTCATGAGGAGCATACATACACATGCAATCAAATCTGCCAGAAGCCGTACATTTTTTATTGGATTGACTAGCATGACACACAAACTTGTTAGACCATTCAATTCTATATTTTAAGTGGTTCATAGTAAGACACCCGAATCTTACTGTTTGAGGTACTCTCTCTCTCTCTCTCTCTCTCTCTCTCTCTCTCTCTCTACTTTTATGCTAGTAGATTAGATCATGGAGTTTGTATCATTGTTTGTATTAATATTGTTCTTCCTATGTGATCATTTATGCTCTTGCAATAGATTTTTAGACATGATATTAGTGGATAGGGCATTTCTGTCTGAAGTCTCTTTCACTACTTGATTTGGAGTTTGTTTTAGTACTAACCCCTTTTTTTTTTGGTGTCTTTGTTTTAGATTTTTTTTTGTGCCTTTGTGCATGGATGTGGAGTTAAGATCCTTAGTTTGGGGGCTTATGTCCTTGGACTTAGCAATGTCTTATCTCCTTGTAATTTTCCACAATCATTTCATCTCCTCTCTCTTCTATCTCTCTTACTTTACCGAGAATATGAGCTTGCCTCATACTCCCACTAAAGTGGGGGCTATATATACCATCTTAAAATGTAAGCACTTACTTTTATGCTCTTTTTGGGACCTTTTATCCCTCTTTAGAGTGTTTCCTACATTAAGGACCTCCCAATGCATTCAATTATCGCAATAATTTGAATTTAGGTCCTCTTTCTTCCTCCAATATTGAAAAAAATTCTACATTGGTTTTAATTTATATGATCCATCTCCCATTTATCCCTACTATCACAAAATTAATTTCCCTCGTAGGTTTAAATGCATTTACAATGGATTTTCTTGCTTATTTCACCATATTTCCTCTGATCCCCCTAAATACTTCTTGGGATCTAGGATTTCTCCCTGAGATTTGTACCTCTAGATACAGGTCAACCTTGACATATACATGTGAGGTGAATTTTGACTGGCTCCTAGGCCTGATGCAAAATATTAGCCTTTTCCTACCTAGTGCAGTTGACCCTTTCAATTTTGATTTTCAAAATTGGTATAAAGGAGGTCTTCTCACTTCATTTGATAACACACATTATCCATGAATTCAATAATAATTATCAAACAATAAAGCACTATAATTCAAGGTCTTTTGGCGATTTCAAGCAAGCATCCATTGAAGACAATCATTCAATCAAGCATGCATTTCCTTCTTTAGATCTAGCATCGTTGGAGACAAAATATTTTATCCATCTAACGAGGAGATCTACATTCATACACTGAATATTTCTTCTTTAATTTAATATTTAGGCAAATGACACTACATACACAAGGTTTCCTCTTACATGATTTTGTTTTTGGTTTTTTGTGTTGAGTCAAGGCTATTGCATTAACATATTTGATCACATATTAAGCACAATTGCATCTACATGGTGTGATATGTTCCATTATTTAGATTTAATCTTTACTGCATGCTATTATTTCTTTCATTTAAATTCAAGGTTAATTCCTAAATTAGGGCTTGATCGAGGAAAGCCCCTCCCCACCAAAACATTTCCCTTTTCTTGTGTGCAGGAAAAGATTTACACATTTTGGGATCGGAATTAACTCCCCCAAGACACTCACCATATCATGCCCCCATTAGTGCTTGGAGTCAGATAATAAGACATCACTAGACCCATTACATGGCTGGTTTTGACTATATTCTGATTAGCTCTTGGGTGTGTGCCTAAGTTTGTGAGAGAGTATTTTACCACTCAACCAATCTCTTTAGATCTAGTATTTTCCAGTTGTGCTTGGGTTACTTTATTCTCTCATGTGTTAACTATGTTTGAAAACCTGAAATGATGAATTCAAAGACTAAAAAAGTGCAAAACAAGGAGTAGAAAGCAAAATTCTTGTATGACCCTATATCCTAACTCATACGAATAAAGATCCTCCTCGTATTTACTTGTATCAATCAGTGAGAATACTTGTATCATTCAGTGAGAGTACTCATATGGTGATGTGCATTTTTTGTGTATTTTGACTTATCGTATGCACTCTAGTATGAGAAACATAGTTCCTCGTATCATCCATGGGGAATAATCGTACGAGTCTACACTCACTCATACTGCATTTTGAGATTTTTTTCTAAATTCTCTTGTTAACCAGTGTCTACTACTTACCAGACCTATGATTAGTTTATGTGTTGTCTACTATAATTCTCATTTAGACCAGTGAGCTCATCCTAGTTATTTTCATTGGTTATAATCTATTGATAGTCCAACTTCTATTTTCATGAATCTCGATTTGTTTATTTAGTCCTTTGATTAGTCTATTTCCATCAGTTTGACCTTATTTGTCTGCATTCTTCTTATTATGATTCGTGGGTGTAGGTTCATTAAACTTGACTCAAAATCAGAGTCTTTTACTTCTCCTTCTCAGTGGGACATTATCCTATTGTCACCATCATCGGTCTTGGACTTAGTCAGAACGTCAGTATTACTTCGACACCTGTTGGTAAAATTAGTTGTTATATATGCCTATCCCAAGTGGAAGCTCTTTTAGACAATTTCAAGAGGAATAAAGGCAATATTTTCCATTTGAGGAAAATCATCTTTTCATAGAGGAACTAGAGACTAGCAAAAAGTCAATCTCCCCTCAGAACAGATCACCTGATTCAATAATGTCAGGAGAAAGACAAGAGTGAGACCGGTCTAGACATAGAAATCACAGTGCTAGTGCCTAAGCTACCAATATTCATCACTCCTCGAGTGACTCTTGTGTGTGTGATTTTTGTACCTGTTTAAGAAATACACAACACTTCAATAGATCATTGCATTAGCGAAAAAGCGGTTAGATGAGCATATAAATCCACTAAAATCGACCTATTGCTTTCTATCTAGGAAGAGTATGAAAAACAACATAATAGCCCTCAGATTATGCCTCTTTCAGTGACATATACATCATATCATGACATATTTGAGTTAAAATGAGAAAAATATCTAAATAACAAGCATTCTAGCTCTAAAAAGCATAAAACTAACAATGCATAAACATGGAACATGAAATATGATATGAGTCTAGGTGTATTCTAACATCATAAAAATGCAATTTTTAATCTAAGATGAAGGCTTATTTGTGCTCAAAAAGCCCTTCTATTTATAGAAGAATGAGGAGAGAGAGGGGGGACAAGGTGCATTAATGAGTTGAAAAACTCATTAATGGTGTGTAAGAAGAAATAAATGCCAAACACATTCAATAGGCATGGGCGAGACATGGGCTTAAGGAATCTTCATTAATGAGGCATTAATGAGAGCCTTAAAGAAGCATGGGAAGGGTGTAAGAGGGTGGCTTGAGAAAGTTGACTTGAGGAAAAGAATCTTGAGATTCCTTCACTTTCTCAAGTGGGTGGAGTCCTTAATCACTCCCTAATGGAATGTGACAACATTAGGAGGTGGGTTAGGATGAATTTAGGATTAGAATTAGATTAGCACGGGGTGAATGGGTTGGGATAGGTTTGAACCCAGGGTCAAAGTGGTTGAAGTGGGTTAGGTTAGGTTTTAGAGGAATATTAATGAAATACATTAAATTTATTTAATTCATTTAAAAATAGGATATTAATTATTTAAACAATTAATTGCTTTTTAATAATCAATAGGACTATAGCCAATTTAATTAAATTATTTAGGCTAGGGGAATGGGTTCATTTGCAAGTGAACAATTGATTTAGGGTTTTTTTTTAATTCCTTTATGATTAAATACTATAGCCATATTTGAATTTGATTTGATTTAATTGGTTTGAATTGATTTGAATTGTATGGCTGTAATAGTTAATATAATTCAGTGATAAAAATCACCTAGAACATTAAATTGATTTCAAAATAATTATGCCAAGCAGTAACAGGGTCATTTGGACATAATTGGGGGTATGATCATGCTTAGGGAAAATAGGGTCTATAGTTGGAACAAACCAAATCTAGGTGTTTACATTTGCCCCTCTTTGAATTGATGTGTGAGTAGCGCATTGATTCAAAGAAATTTTTTTTATTTTGACTTTAGAAAGATTGAGAATTTCGCTCATGATCGAATGAAGTGCCTGATGAGATTAGCCTCACACTTAATCGAACTAAACTGATATAATTGACTTTGAACTTGGATGGCGTCCAGAGGTCAATAAAATATTTTTAAAGATACCAATTTTGAACTTGGTTGTTGTCCAAAGATTGATAATACTGATTCTGAACTTGGTTGTCATCCAAAAGCCAGTATGAAGCTGCCAGGAGCTTAATAAGAATATTTTAAAATGAGGAAACACAAGATATCCAGCTTATGAGAACCAAAGATTTCTATCCAACAGTTTTGAATTAGTCAAGGAAACCTTCATGCCCCTAGTTTGTTTAATAATGAAGTCATTTTAATGTTGTTTCGAGCGAAAAATTAATTGATGATAGTGTGATCATACCCCCTCGGGAATGAAATTGAAGGAAAAGAATAAAATCCCTCTATTGAAATGATGTATCACTTGTAGGAAGTGGTTAGGGAAAGAACAGAGTAGAAGAAGTGAAAAAGAGGGTGTGTTTAAGAATAAACACATGGTAAGCAAGTTAATTACATAAAAATGTGAGTGGTGAGTTTGATAAAATGATGTCAGACCAAGATTTATGATAAAATGTACAATTTGGACAGATTTTTGGAACAAATGGAGCAAATCTGCATATTCAAGAATTGTCGTAAAAATGTTTCTATGCTGCATAAAACACCTTAGGCACCTTTGATTTGGTTCCTGATTGATTAAAAAGAGAACAAAAATGTAGTTTATGTTGCTTGGGAGGAATTTCAGAACTCCTAAATGGCTCAAAAGACCAATATAAGCCTCAAAAATTACCATTTTACTATTCATTTTCACTTTTATCCATAGTAAATCTGAGAGCTCTGTAGAGAAGATGGTGGTCCCTTTGAGGAAACATCATTTCGAGATGAGTCGTCGACACCAGCGCCCGGCCGACTACCCACCTCTAGTAAGTACTTGTAAAACTACCTTGTGAATTTTTCAAATTTGATTTTTATGCTTTTTTACAGCTTTTATAGCCCATTGAATTTTGGGTTGCATCCGGGATTCCAGATCGCACCCTATCAAACCAGTTTCGCATCCAGTTTTTCTCGGATTGTATCCGGTTTTTCTATATTTCTGCATCGCATCCAAGATATCCCGGATCACATCTCATTTGTCTATTTTTGTCTTGTTTTTAGTTGAATTTTTTCTTGGTGTCGTACCCTGTCCATATAGGATCGTACCCTACATTTAGGATCACACCCTGTGGTTTGAATCGCATCCTGTATTTCCAGGATCGCATCTAATAAAAGAGATCGCACCCTATCTTTTTAGGATCACATCTCATTTGTAGACTTAGTAACTTAGCCATTTTGATCTGTTTGCTTGTTGCGAACCTTGAATGACTTAGCTGATCATAAGTTTGTACCTTTGTTGTAGATAGAACACAAATTTTATCTTTGTATGTGTCAAAAATAGGCATATTTTGAGGTAGTTTCTTTTAGAGGCACATATCCAAGTCTTGTGATTGCCTTGTCTGGATTATTATCAGCAGATGAGCATGTGACCGTAGTCCATTGCGGAACATGGTCTTTAATAGTTTTACCTGAGATAGGGGTAAAATGAGGGTTGTTGACTTCTCTTGTCGAGAGATGGCACTCAGAGCACAAAACCTTCCATCTCCTGACTGGGGAGATTACAGTTACTCCTGAGGACATATGGTGGATATTGCGTGTGCCTATTATTGGTCATGAGGTGCATTTTGAGGCGACATCAGCTGTGGCGATTGGAGCAGCTCGTTGACAGTTTTAGGATGACACCATTGATCACAGATACCTCTCATGGGATTATATGGTCGATCATTGTGATCGATTATCTGTATACATAGCAAGCTTGATAGGTGGCATCCCGATGCCCGACAGAGGTCAACATGGATTTTTGGTCAGATGGGTGGACATGCTAGAGTAGATGGTCATCCATAGATGGAGATTTGCATGGGGCAGTTGCATCTTAGCCCATATGTACCAAGATTTGCACGAGATTGTATACCATTATACTTGGAGCATGACTGTAGGTATATTGATTCTTCAGATCTGGGCTTGGGAGCACATCCCTGTTACACAGTCAATAGTAGATAGACAGTGGGCCCCAAAGCAAGCCTATGTATATATGTATGCAGGTCATATTTAGCAGCCCCATCTAGGCAAGGTAGAGTACTTGCGGTGACTCTTCGATAATATGACTGACGTCATCTGGTGACCATATTTAGACTATGAGGAGTGGACCTAAGATGCTCGATAGGTTCCATATTTATTCCAGACCAGGTATCTTATTGGATGGACCAGATATGTTGTAGAGCGGTTCGTGGTTTCCCGAGTTCTGAGACAGTATGATCGACGGTAGGGCAGGACTCAGGATATTACTGTATATGCCTGGATCTGAGACGAGGTACCTTTGTGGGGTGCTCAGTTGATTTATGAGACTTTCCATTAGGATATTCTTGACATGGTTGGAGTAGACTGGGATCTCCGCCTGGATGTTACAGATGTAGGATGCTTGGATGGTTACACAACAGAGATGCTTTAACATCCATTTCCTCATTTCACTATACCGGAGGAGGTCATTCCTCACATAGAGGAGTCACTAGATTATGATCCTGATGATCATCCCGCCAGAGGGAGAGGAGAAGCTCAGAGAGACAGGGGTGGTGGATGACATGGAGGGAGAGATGGTGGCAAAGATGGAGGCAAGGATGGGAGACGTCCTCCTCTAGATGAGTGGGACGACGGTGGAGATGACTGGGGTGGTGGTGCTGTGGGTGGCCATGCAAAGGTTTCCAGTGGGAGTAGGGAGGGTCGACGCACCCGATTTAGATTTGTGGCTCCCAGTTATATCTAGTTCCATTACTCACAGGGGATCAGTAGAGGCAGCAGAGGCAGAGACAGCCTGATAGACCATAGGACAGGGCCTTAGGATAGGATTCAGGCAGGGGATCTGGCAGAGATGGGGATCCTCTATCTCAGTGTGAGCAGGAGAGAGAGAAGCTTAGGGCTCAGATTATAGATTTAGAGGCTAGAGCTACTGTAGTAGACGCCAGGATCACAGTTGTAGATGCTTTGCTTGCTGATCGGGATACACAGCTAGAGAGACTCAGGACAGAGCAAGACACACAGCTGGAGAGGCTCAAGATAGAGAGAGATACGCATGCCTATACTGCTATTCATTAGGGCTAGAGAGTGACTTATTATTATGCTCTTTATCATGCAGCGGTGCCAAAGAGGCAGAGAGCAGCATCATTTTCACAGTTGGTGCAATACTTAGAGGGGGTGATGCCTCCTCCTCCTCCTCCATTTGTACTGCCTCCTCCTCCTCTAGATCAGGGAGAGGGAGGAACCAGAGCTGATGTTGTATTTTTTTCACATATGTATTTTGTAAATCTGGATCCTGCTGAGATCCTACTTTTGTACATGACACCCATATATATATATATGATTCTTTCTAATCTTCTAACATGTTGATACTCTCTGTATATTTGTGTCATATTTTGATCTTTGTATCATGCTTTGAGATATATATCTGATGCAGCTACTCCTTATTCTGACATGTTTCATGATTTTCTTCTTGCTTTGATAGATTTATTTGCACATGTGATGATATCTTTGTCTCTTGTTGAGCTAGATTTAGATGATGACATCATTTTTGTGGATTTATCCCTGATATAAATATGTTTCAAATAATACCATGCGAATATACAAATGCATGTTTTTGAGTTTTCTTTATGCAATTTTTAAAACATACGGATGCATTTAGGATGTAAAATGCACAAATGCTTTGTTTTTGTATTTTCTTTTTGTCTCTTTATATGAATGCAAAATGTATGCTATGAATATGAAATGATATAAATATCAGTGATAGTAAATGAATGTACTCAACTTGGATTTAAAAGAAGAAGAAAATAGAAATCATTTTCGAGCACAAATTTCCTACGCTATTACTTCTAAATGCATCAGGCAATCTCTAAATGCAGTTATATGCAGACTCTTAAGACTTGTCACTGATTTGTAGATATTGTAGCTTTTTATCATAATTGGGCACTTTTCAGAATGGATACCACCTAATAGTACAACCATCACTAATACCCACTGATATTATTAAAGTATAAATACTATATTTTATTGAAATGTCAGAAATAGACTTAGGCATCAAGGCATAGAAGCTAGGACGACAAGATAGTCACCTTCCTTTTAATATACCAGATTCTGTGTAAGGCAAGATATTGGACCCACAATGACCTTGAAAATTCATATCCTTGGGTACATTATGCTTCGTATACCTTAGCGAGAATCTGATTCTTTTAGGAAAAAAACAAGGAAATTGTTTCAACCTCACCGTAGTTTACACATACAAAGATCGAGATATATGCGGCTATCCACCCATAGTGGCAGCTCTTACCATAAACATCTAGGTTAGGTGAAATTTATAGGATCATTTGGAACAATCACCATACATAGAAAACCAAGAAAACATTATTCCCCCATCGTTGCGACTCTTTGTCTTTGCGTAGACATCATGGAGTAACTCAGAAGGCATAACAACATGAATTGAGAATCAATAAAAAAAACTCATAACTACTTAGATGCCCCCAGGTAAAACATTACCAGGACATAAAAGAATTATAATCAAACCAAGATTAAACTATGTTTAGGTAGTATTAAGAAATATTATTGATGCATTTTTCAAGCGTAGTAGAGATTCAACAATCAAAAGTTGGGAAATCACACAAAATGTGTTCTATGTCAGCGTAGAATTTCATTCTTGTTTGCAATCTAATATAGGTCATTGGAACATTATTCATGGTAGCACAATGTTTGTATCATCCTTGTGTTGTGAAAGTGACAGTGTGGTGAAAGCATCAAGAAGTATCGTATCACAAGGCAAACCATCCTACGAAGACTTAGCAGATGCAACCTATCAGACTGGCAAGGATGACCCCAATGCAGAATGACTTGATCCTAAGATAGAAATGTAGACAAATCCCAAGCGAGGATAAGATAGTCATTTTAGGAAATGAAGTCAGTGTTTTAGCACAGGTGTAATCCTGAAGGCTTAGTAGCAGTGATGCTTTGATAGATGGACTGCAAAACACAAGCGATGCCTGATTGCCAGGTTTTCACCACTTGGCAAGATCTTTTCTTTCTTTTTGCTACCAAGATGCATGTCTTACCAGGTTTTCATTAGGGCACTTTTCTCTTTTTCAAATTTTTTTCTATTTTTTCTTTTTTGAATGTTTTTGTAGTACCAAGCCGCCTGTTTACCGGGTTTTCACCAAAGATACCTTTCTTTGAGACTTTTTCCACTGTTTTTGGATTTCTTCAAGACCAAATTTTTGAATGTTTTTGGTATTTTCTGAGAACTATTTACTGTACAGGATCTGCTAGCCAAACATCAAGCGTAGAAGTGCTTCAAATGTAAAGTATTGATAGAATCTGGAAGAATGTCTCCCTCAGGTGTAACTAGTTGATAATCTTTAGTCCCAAAAGTAGCAATTATAACATAAGGTCCCAGCTAGTTAGGTTCAAATTTTCCCTTCTGTTCTCTGCTAGGCTGGTTCTTAGGATTCTCTTTTAAGACGAGATCCCCCACTTCAAACTTTTGTGGTTTGACCTTCTTGTTGTACCCCTTGGACATACGTGCTTGGTACACCTTTAGATGATCGAACGCCAATTGTTTGCACTCATCTAGTAGGTCTAAATAATTCACCCTATCTATGCGGTACTACTCATCAGTTACAAGACCTTGTAAACATATCCGCAAAGATGGGATTTCAATCTCAATAGGTAGTACTGTGTCAGCACCATAGACTAGGGAAAATGGCGTGGCTACAGTTGTTGTTCTGATGCTTGTTCTATAGGCCCATAATGCCAGATTCAGTTGTAGATGCTAGTCTCTGCCAGACTTACTTATAGTTAGATGTAGCATTTTGAGAATATTCTTATTAGATGCCTCAGCCTATCCATTACCTTGAGGATAATAGATTGAGGAGAAATGTTGAGTGTTGTGGAACTGTTCACAAAGGTCATCAATGTCTTGAATTTTAAATTGGCTCCCATTGTCTGTTACAATTGAAGAGGGCATCCCATATCTAGATATAATATAGTTTAGAATGAACATAGCCACTTGTTTTCCAGTGGATTTGATTAGCGATATGGCCTCGACCCACTTCATAAAATACGCAGTGGCCGTAATGATGAACTTATGTCCATTTGAAGAATTGGGATATATTTTTCCAACCAAGTCAAAGGACCATTGCTGAAATGGCTAATGTGTAATGAAAGGGATAAGTTATCTGGCAGGAGCATGGATGAGATTTCCATGTTTCTAGCTTTTAAGACATGTTTTTGAGAATTGAATGGCATCTTTTTCCATGGTAGGCCACTAATAGCCAACTCTGAGTAGTTTCTTAGCTAATGAAAATTTGTTTGAGTGTGATCCACATACACCTTCGTGGACTTCTTTTAATGTGAGATCAGACTCTTTGAGTTCTAAACATCTAAGATGTGTACCATCTAGACCTCATCGATATAAGTTATTATTTATGAGGACATAACGTGATGTTGTCCTAATCAGGACTCTTTTCTCATTTATGGATAGATTGTTAGGAATAGTTTGGTTAGTGAGATAGGCAATTATATTAGCATACCGATATTGGTCTGGGGTGTTTAAAGCACAGATTACTTGGTATTCAGGGGTATCAAACGTAAGATAGGATAGTTCTTCCACCAAGAAGTCATAGCAGAACTGATGTTCCTCCAGTTGTAACATGGATGCCAATGTAGCCATAGCATCTGCAGCTTTGTTATCTATTCTGGGTATCTGCTCGAATGTTATGAAGATAAAGTATTTCTTTAGGTCATCAACCAGTTGCTTGTAGGGTGTCAAATTTTCATCTTTTGTCTAGTAATCTCCATTAACTTGATTGATAATGAGTTGGGAGTCACCGTACACGTGTAACTCTACAATCTTCCATTCCATGGCAAGCTTAAGACCATTGACTAGTGCCTCATATTCTGAAATGTTGTTTGTGCATGAGAAAATCAATTTGTAAGACTTGGGTATCTTGTATCCTTGAGGAGTTATGAATAGAACTCCTGCCCCAGAGCCTTGTTGTGTGAAAGAACCATCAAAGTACATCTTCCATGGGTTCTCAGTTAGATGCATAATTGTTTCATCAGGGAATTCAATCTTTAAAGGTTCATCATCCTGAAGTGGTGAATCAACTAGTTGATCAACAAGGACTTGTCCTTTAATAGCCCTCCTATCGACATACTCAATGTCAGATTCACTTAAAATGAGGACCCATTTTTCTAATCATCCTGGTAATGTTGTTTTACTTAAAAGGTACTATAGAGGATCAATCTTAGCAATGAGCCTTACTGTATGGGAGAGCATGTAGTGTCTCAATTTTTGTGATGCGAAGATGACTGCTAAGCATGCTTTTTCAATAATGTTGTAATTGAGCTCATAGGAGACTAGCATTCTACTGATGTAGTAGATAGCTCTTTCTTTCTTTGTTTCATCTTCTTGGGCTAATAATACTCCTAATGATGTAGTTGTAGCTAAAATATATAGGAGTAATGGATTTACATGAATAGGCACCATAAGAATAGGACGAGTAGCTAGGTACTCTTTTAGTTCTCTGAAGTTGACTTCACAGTGTTCATCCCATTTGAAGGTGACCCCTTTATGTAGTAATTTGGTAAAGGGTTGTGCTCCATCTGCCAGTTGTGACATGAATCTCCTGATATCTATTAAAGTCTCCCTTGTAGTTTCCTCATTTGACTGATGTTGTGGGGAGGAGACATTTCTAGTATAGATTTGAATTTTGCAGGATCTACTTCAATTCCCTTTGCTGAAGCAATAAATCCTAGGAGCTTCCCTGATTGGACACCAAAGGCACATTTCTTTGGATTGAGCTTGAGTTGGCATTGCTCCATTCAGTCCAATATTTTCCTCAAGTCAGCAATGTGAGTGCTCTTTTCTTTTGATTTGGCTAAGGTGTCATCTACCTAATCCTCCGTTTTCTTATGCATCATATCGTGGAATATAGTAGTCATTTCTCTTTGATATGTTGTGCTGGAATTATTTAATCCAAATGGCATGAAGTTCCAGCAAAAGGTGCCCCTTGTGCATGTAAATGTAGTTTTCTCTTGATCCTTAGGGGCAATTTTTATCTTATTATAGCCTGAGAAACAATCCATTAATGAATACATCTGGTAGCCTACTGTGAGGTCTATGATTATGTCAATGTTAGGTAGTGGTAAGTCATCCTTAGGACATGCTTCATTCAAGTCTCTAAACTCTGTATAGATCTTGATAGATTTATCAAATTTAGACACGGGGACCACATTAGAGATCCATCCTGCTTAGGCAATGACTCGGATAAATCCAGCTTTTAACAATTTCTCTAGCTCTGCTTTTACTAGAAATGCAACATGAGGATGCATCTTTCTAAGTTTTTGTTTCAGGGGCTTTATCCCGGGAGCTATAGATAAGTGGTGCATAATTAGATTAGGATCTAGTCCAGACATATCTATATAAGACCATGCCAAGTTGATTTTCTTTTCTCTCACGAACTCTGTAAACTGTGCCTTCTCCTCTTCAGACAAAGATTTTGCAAGGTGTACTATTTGAGTATCTTTAGTGTTGCCCAAATTTACTGGCTGTGTTGGTTCAATCAAAACTGAAGACCTTTCCTGAAAGTGTTCAGGAAGGATATCAAGAATCTCATCCTTTGATGCCTCTGAGAGGTTTTCACCATTGGATATGTCTTTTATTTTTACTATTTTAGGATCTGACACTGCCACAATGTGGTTTTCACCATCAGTCCCCTTTTTCTTTTTATTTTTCAATGTTTGACTAAGAAACCTGATATCCTCCTGTGACATGTTATCACTTCTTGCATTAGTGGAAGAAGGGTAAGGTGCACAAGAATTGAGATAGCTAGCTAGGGTGTAGTCATTGGGAAAGTTGAGGATAGGCGTAAGATCTGTGTTAGTCCAATCAATGAGGTCTGGGTGTATCAAAGACAAGGAATCAGACTCTGGGAAGGACAACACCGTGTTAGCATCAAGACCATTAACCAACATGACATGTTTTGTTAAGTTAATTTCTTCAATGTTTAGATCAGTAAGAGTTAGATCATCATAAAAAGGGTCATTGTTAGTCATATGTGGACCAAAATCTAGTGACTCATCAGTAGAACTATCATCTTCATCTCTTTGTAAAAGGAGGCTTCTTTCTTGTTGCCTTAAAAATTCTTCCAGACTTAGGAAAGCACCAGTCTCTCCATCCCTGACAGGGAGAAGGAACTCTTCTTCTGCTTCAAGATTATCAGTGTCGTTGGGAGTAGTGTTAAACTGTTCAAGAGGAGCTGAGGGAGCCAAAACCATGTGAATTGTATCTATTTCAATATCTTCTGTGGAAACAGATAGCTCATCCCATTCATAATTATGAGAGTCAGTTATTTCATCATCAGACCGGTTTAATTATTCAACAATAGTTATTTGATGTACCCGGTTAGCTACCTATGGATCAAAGTGTGGTAGATCAAGAATATGTGAAACCGCGACCAATTTCCCCCAGTTAGGATGTAAATCCTATCGTCGGGGTGTGCTTTCTCTAGCTGTTGCTATCAAGGGTATCTCTGAATCATCTATTTTTGAGTCTCCTACCTCTTGAAAGGAAGGTTGTGCTAACAAAGGGGTGTGAAGATCTTGTGGTACCTCAAAGTTGGGTACATAGCGTTCTCCTTGATAGTTGGGATTCTCTATGCCAACATGTAATAACCTTTCATAGGACCACTACTCTAGTTCATCTATTTCATCACTCCCTTTGTGTGAGGCTGGGTTGTCTTTTGAAGCAAGTTTGTCAGTTTTAGTATTAAAACCTAGTCTTGTTTTGTCTCTGGTATTCCAAAATTCCATGGGTATAGGCTCAATAAGTCCTCTTTTTTGTGTCATTTAGAGGTCCCTTTCCTTTGTATCCCATCTGTTTGAGGAAATCATATCCCTTTCCATACTGTTCTGGGGATATCTCTACATGTTTGACCTTAGCTTCCATCGGTTCTCCTTTGTAAAGCTAGTCCAAGACTACCTGTTATTTTGTGTTATCTAAAGAAGATGTGGATGCCTTTACCATGGCAGTTAATTTGTGTAATTCTAGCTCCTTAGATGCAGTAGGTGTGAATGTCGAGGAATTTTTTTCATAGGATCTTGGTGATACCAAAAGTTCTGTCAATGATGGAGTCAGGTACAACTTATACTCTCCCATACCTATTTCTTCAAGTTTTAAGGTTTTTCCAAAACTCTTCATAACCATGTCATTGGTAGTTTCAAGAAAAATCGCATCCATAGCCTCTTTGTTATTCGGGATCATTCTAGCTTCTTTGATATTATTACAAGTATAGTTAGCATCCGCAGGAATTGTGACTTCCACTCCATTATGTGGGAACTTTATACACTAGTGGTAAGTAGATGGAAAAACTTGCATTTCGTGAATCCATGGTCTCCCCAACAGGATATTGTAGGCTAGAGGTAGATCCGGAACTTGACATACAACATTCCTCTCAATTGGTCCGACTCTGATAGGCGGAACAATAATTCCTTTAGAGGATCTTTCTTCCTCATCATAAGCTTTGATAGTTATTTTTCTTCTAGAGTCAATGGTCTGTTCCAAAAGACCTAGTTTCTTGATTAGATTAAGTGTATAGATATTCAATCCTACGCCTCCATCTATCAATACATGCCTAACACAGGATTTATGAATGAGGACTTTAATATGGAGGGGTTGATTATGTGGATGTGTCAATGCCTTATCATCCTCTTTAGAAAAGGAGAGGTAATGTGGCGCTGAGATGTGATTGACCATTGCTTAGAATTTGTCTATATCAATATCCTTTGGGACGTTAGCAGAATGTAGAGCTTATTCTAGGATTTCCCTATCTACTGTGGATATTTTGAGCAACTCAAAAATGGAAATTTTGGCAGGGGTTCATTGCAATTGGTCTACCAAGTCATACTTTGCTCCAGGAATAGTAACCATGTGTTTCGGTGCTGGTTTAGGGATAGTAATGATAGGAAGCTTGAACGTTGATGTTGGTTTTGGGGGTTCTTTGATTGTGACCTGTGCTTGGCTCCAGGTTACTGCATTTGAGTGGAATGAAACACCTTTGATTGTGACCACATTGATTGATTCTTTTTTAACGTCTAGCATATTGAACACATTATCATTGTTGGAATAGGTGTAGTTTACTTCATTATTCTTCCCTTTAGATGTTTCCCCTTTTTCATAATTAGGGAATGGTTTATTGAATGATGTATGATCTTCATTGGTAGTGTGTCCATCCAATTTGATCTTTCCACCTTCAATGAGGTCTTGAATGACATGTTTAAGCTTAAGGAAATTATTAGTTTTGTATCCTTTTTTCTTGTGAAAGACACAGTAGGAATTATCATCCCACCATCTGGGTTTGACCATTGGTTCCCATGGTTTGGAATCTTGGATAGTAAGAACTTTGTTATCCAGAAGTGTCTTCAAATAGTCTCGAGAGGCTCTCCTAAAGGAGTAAATTTCCTTTGAGGTTTTGAAGTCCATGTCCAACCCTTTCTATTATCAGTGTTTGCTTTGGGTATGGGAGTCATTACCTTGGCATCCTTTCTTTCTTTCATACTGTTACTGAGATTGAATACCTCAGGTTTAGGGCCAACATTGGATGCATCTACTACGCCATCATTGACAACATTCTTGTTCTATTTCCACCATTTAGGCTTGGATTTGTTATGTTTGTTTTCACTTTGAAGAGTGATCTCCCCCTTTCTGACCATAACTTCTTTGATACGAAGGACATTTTTAATCATTCTGTCAAAACTAGGGGAATCTTGCATTTCCAATGTGTAGTTCAATTCTGGTACCAAGTTATTGACAAAGATTTCCATCTTCTCCGATTCAGGGATAGCTCTTGAGTATCATACAAATATTTTCCTCCATCTTTGAAGGAAGTCTGTAAATGATTCACCAGTCTTCTTTTTAGTATTACATAGTTCCATCATAGTCACATCATGTTGGATGTTGTAGGAGTAATGTTGAATAAATTTTTGAATCAACTCCTCAAAATTTTTGACCTTGGGTGTAAGTTTTGAGAGCCATTCCATGGCGTTGCCTCCTAGACTTCCAGAAAATAGTCGCATGAGGTAAGTGAGTTCATGCATGTATTCTATGCTAAGAGCACAAAACTCTCAAACATGGTCATGTGGATCGGTCTCTCCCATATACTTATTGTATTTTGGTCATGCTACGTTGGGAGGGAATGGAAACATAGTGATACTCTTGTCAAAAGGGAATGGACAAATGGCATCCAAAGAGTATTTTGTTTTGGGTTTCTCTTTCTCTTTCTTGAGGTTTGCGAGCTCTATTTTCATCAAAGTGAGTTTCTTGGTAAGAATGGATATAGGAGTTGGTACCTCCTTTTCTTTAAGATTATCCATGTCATAATCCAGGGGTAATTTGACACCCGTGGACGCTAGATGGAGGAAGTATTTTTCTTTATCCTTACCAATTATATTTTCCATCATCTTTTTGAATTTCCTGCTTTTCTTGAGTTTATTGTACTCCTCTTCAGTGACGTCCTCTTCACTGCCTGACTCAAATAAAGGATGGTCAAAATTGGGTTCTTCTTCTTCATCGGTATCTTCAGGCTTTTGGTGTTTTCCATTGTTATAGTCCTCAAAAGCCTCACTCCATTTGTGAGTGTCGCTATCCATCACTTGAGAGTCTAGATTGAGTAGGGAACTACAAGATGTTTCCCCTTGAAAGTGTGGCAATTTAGGAGGCACTTTCAATCCTTTAGAGGTGTACTTGTTGCATCTTGTGTTAACCATGAAGTTGTGTCTCAACTTTCATCAACGTTTCCCAATAGTGTCAGGTAGAGTCTCAAATTGTTCAAGTGAGTGTGTCTAGGTGGAAGTATCATTTGAGTTTTAGTGGAAGTAAATGATTCCAGCGTTAGAGGGTTAGAATGCCTTGATAGTGAGATGGGAACCAAGTGTTTGTAAGAGGTGGATAGACCACACATATTGAGACAGATTATGAGAAATTGACAAGATATGCAAGGTGGACATTTGAAAAAGTGTTTTGATTTAACGATAGGGAGACCAGAAAAGACAATAGTGACAAAATAAAGAGCCAAAAGGGTATCCAAATCAACTGATACTTTCTCAGAAATTATCTTGCAAGTTCCCACTACCCTAGATGTGAGCTCCCAGATGCGAGCCTTAAAATACTAGATGTGATCTACTAACGACCCTAGATGCGAGCCTAAACACCAAATATGACAGTGTGTTGACTAAATGCAAGTCAGTGATACCAGATGTGAGCCTAAATACTGAATATGATTCAGGAAATCTAGGATGTGATTTTCTGATGTCTCTGTCAGATTTGATCATTTTTGAAAAGTTCATTTTGGAAATGCGTGAAGCTCGTCTGATTGTAGTTTTGCATTCTGAGATTCATTAGTGAATGAAAACACATGCATTGATCCAGGATTGAAATTTTTTTTTGTTTGAAGATGTTATCTTTTTAATGATTTTTTAGGCACGTCAAACATATTTGCATTGTTGGGAGGGTGAAACAAACACATATCTTCTCCCTATTTTCTAGGTGGAGGATGAAAATCTTTTCTCATTGACTCAGGCACACACTCAAATGCTAATCAAAATATAGCCATCACCAAGCACACAATGGCTCCAGTCATGATGTTGCATTAGCCGACTCTGAACGCAAGTGAGGGCATGATATGAAAACTTTCTTGGGGCAATTACTTTTTGCCTTGCACAAATATTATCATGCTTTTGGGGGTGAATCAGAAATTCTTTTAGTTGAAACGTTGTCTATTATTGGGCAATACGTTCGAAACCGTCCCCCATAGAATTCCATAAGGCAAAATTGAGGCTTATAGCCCTATGAGTACTTAAGTATATGTAGTCTCACAAGCAAGATTCAAGGGGCTCTTCTCTACACATACCCAAGCATGTTCAAAGAATGATGTCAAAATTCTATGAACAAAACTGGCTCTATCTTCTAAGGCTTTGGCCTACGAGGAAACAATTATTTATAGTGAGTTGGAAGGGTTGGCGTAAAACCTGTCCTCACTTGGGTCGTTCTCGGGAGATTTTTTCCTCAACCGGCAAGCCCTCTACTATTAAATAAGCTTACGAAGGATTGGCGAGCGTAGGACGTCTAGATTTCTGATTCTTCCAAAAAAGAAGAGCATACTCTCCTAATCCATGCCATTTTCTCCCAAAACAGATTCAAACAAAAAGTTCATTCCCTCAAGCAATGTTGTGCTCGATTTAAGATGTTCCTATCTAATGGAAAAAAAAATGCCTTGAAGGGAAAGTTTGCTTGTTCAAGTAACCCACAATCTTAAATGAGTAGCTTGTTCAATTTCTGATCCAAAATTAGATAATGTGTTTGTTCAATTTGCCCACAATATTAAATGCTTTGTTTGGTTCAATTATTGATTCCAAAAGAAATTATACGATGAGAGTTTTCTTTTTCAGTTATCTCCAAATTCATTTCAACTCTTAAACTGATGTATGAGTTTTTGATTTTCCTCAAGAGGAAAAGAGCATAGTCCTCTAGTCAGTTTATTAGAAGATTAGAAAATGTTCTTAGTGTTTAAAGCCTGTAAAAATAGAGGCCAAGATGGGGGTTTGGCAATCTGAAAAACCAAGTTAGTATTCTTTGTTTATCTCCCATGAAAAACCTTTGATAACAACCTGCAAAACATTAGTTAGGCTGTCAAAATGTCAAAAACACAACTGGTTAAGATGTTAGGGTTAGGAAAATGAAATATGCAAGTTATCTAACCAGATGCGAGCCTAAAATAACCACATGTGATACAGTATACTGTATGCGAGCCTCTATCACCAGATGCGACTGTATGTTCCCCAATTGCGATCTTAAACCAGAAATGATCCAGAAAATTCTAGATGTGAGCCTCATTTTCTGCGGTGCGAGCGCGTATCGCGGATGCGATCCAGAATGACCAGAAACGACTCTATAACAGAATCCTGTGCATGCAAATTAGTAGAAATTGATTCAAAATGAGGCAAAGTTGGAAATACAGCCCCACGATGGGTGCCAGAAATGTGTGTGATTTTTATACCTATTTAAGAAAGACACAACACTTCAATATATCATTGCATTAGCGAAAAAGGGGTTAGATGAGCATATAAATCCACTAAAATTGACCTATTGCTTTCTAACTAGGAAGAGTATGAAAAACAATATAATAGCCCTCAAATTATGCCTCTTTCAGTGACATATACATCCTAGCATGAAATATTTGAGTTAAAATGAGAAAAATATCTAAATAACAAGCATTCTAGCTCTAAAAAGCATGAAACTAACAATGCATAAAGATGGAATGGTTGGAGATTTGATTCTGAGAGTTGATTGTTTGTATGTTTGTCATTGATGACAACATATAATACACAGTATTAATTCTATATTAACTTATCTGAATGATTACATGAAGACTTGCGTGGATAGATACATGTTGTTGACATGTTTATTATGTTATGTTCATACACGCAGACTCAGATACGATGTTTCAATAAAGTTATGCAATTTTGTTGTTGGCAGTTACAGTTCTGGAAGTATAACGGTTTAGGGCTAACGTATATAACATGTTTCATGAGTTGCACCTATCTTCAGGATATGTTTGTGTATATGCATGATTAATTATGAGTTGATGATATAAATCCAAAGGCGCCAAACGTGTCTCAAGAAGATTGCAAAGTTATGGTTAATTTGGTGAGGTTGACTCAGTGAAGCATCGCATCTGTTTAGCATTGACTTGCGTGGACTTAATATTGTTTGCATGCTTAGTTAAGCTGACTAAGATATTGATGAAGTGTTTCTAAGAGCCGACATGACCTTCTAAATTGGAGAAGATACTTATAGTAGTTCAATTATGATACGCTAAGTGTGAATGATACAAAAAAGTGAAGAAAGATGTACAGAGCAGATTATCAGAGTTGGTTCATTCATCAAGGGTCTATGTGAAGAAGTAAAAGATTGTAATACAATGGAACTGATCAAGATAGCAGGTCTACTCCATAGTTCATCATTAGATATAGTGCATATCTGTTATTCAGAAGGTTGTAGCCTTCACCATCAAGCAGTGAGATTTTGGACAGTGAGTCCACCACCCCTAACAGGGTTATTTGTAAAAGACTCCTAACAGGGTCCAACCCTTAACCAGGTCACTATATTTATTGAATTGTATTGTACAACTCCTAACAGAGTTGAAATATCTTCTAACAGGGATTACTACAAACAAGTATAGTTTATTGTGGGTGCTAATTCCCACTGGGGTTTTACCATTTGGTTTCCCCATAATCAAATTGTGTGTTGAGTATTATGTTATCTGATTATGCATTTACTTTGTTGTATACTAAAGTTAAAGAAGTAAAATGAACTGAAGTTAATGATAACTGATTCACCCCACCCCCCCTCTCAGTTATCCTTTGGGACCATTGTAACAATTGGTATCAGAGCCAAGTTCCTTGGAGAAGAAGCCTAACAGCTTAAGGTAGATCAAATGTCTTACTTCAGAAAAGAAAGCCCTAAGTTCGATGGAGAAAATTATTTGGAATGGAAAAACAAAATGATAACACATATTTGAAATTGCCACACAAGAGGTTGTAATTCCATCCTTGAAAGACCTTGCAAAGGATGATGCTACCAACAGAAAAAATGACATATTTACACATAATGCAATTGCCAAAGAAGCCCTAATCAGCGCCTTATCTGACAGTGAATTTTCCGAAATCAAGAAAATTGACAAAGCAAATACCATATGGAAGTATTTAGAAGACATGTTTGAAGGAGATGTTCAAGCAAAGAATGCATGCAGGAAGACATGGAAGAAGAAATACAACAGTCTTGAGATGTTACATGAAGAGAACATTAGATCTTACAATCAAAGGATAAATGAAGCAGTATCTGGAATCAGAAATAATGGTGGTGAAATATCAGAAGAAGATATAATGGACAAGTTGCTAACTACTTTGACATTAGACTATGAAAACAAGATCAACATTCTAGAGGAAACTATGGAATTCTCACAAAAATTCAAGAGAGAGACTCTAATCAGCAAAATCTCTGCATTTGAGATATCAAGATTGAAGACTGAACCTAAAAATGAAACAGCTTTCAAAGCCACAGTCCATGGTAAGAAATCCTTACACATCTCCAGTCACAATGAGAAAGAAGAAGTTGATGAAGAACTTGAAGAAATCATAGCTATGATTGCTAGAAGAGAAAAGAAA
>MU214489.1:210390-246085 GCA_018584345.1 Thuja plicata | reverse complement strand
ATATCTAAAGGGAACTATAGACTATGGTTTATGGTATCCTAAATCAGAGAATGTAAAGCTTCATGTATATACAGATGCAGATTGGGTAGGTTGTATTGATGACAGAAAGAGCACTTCAGGAGGAGCATTATTCCTTGGAGACAGGTTGGTTTCTTGGATAAGCAAGAAGTAGAACTGTATTTCTCAATCTACAGCAGAAGCTGAATACGTTGTAGCAGCACCGAATTGTTCAACTATAGTTTGGATCAAGTAGATGGTTAAAGACTTTGGCATTCAGATTGACTATCCTATTTTTATTCATTGTGATAATAGTAGCACTATCAACATGTCTAAGAACCCTGTCATGCACGCAAAGACAAAACACATAGAGATCAAATACGATTTCTTAAGAGAGAAGGTTGCAGACAAAGAAGTGAAATTGGACTATGTGAGCACAAAAGAATAGTTGGCAGATATTTTCACAAAGCCCTTATCAAAGGACACTTTTGAGTATCTTAGGGAGAAGTTGGGAGTAATTCCCTCTCCTAAGTCTGTTTAGAAGAAGCAGCAAAGACATCAGTCATTAAGTGACTGATGAATGGTTGACTACTCTACTTCTGGAGTAGTACTTGTACCTAAAAAGACTATGGTGCCCTTTGCCATTGATGTCAAAGGGGGATTATATAGTAAGGAGTATGTACTAAGGGGGAGCATATAATCTGGGGGAGTATATACTCAGAATAAAGAATACAGACAAAGGAACTACAACTATTTAGAGAGATATTTGATGAGGATATTGAGAAGATTGTAAAAGAAAGAGGACACCATGAACAAAGGATGTTTTTGATATCATATGTTTCCATCAATGTCAAAGGGAGAGATTGTTGGAGATTTGATTCTGAGAGTTGATTGTTTGTATGTTTGTCATTGATGACAACATATAATACACAGTAGTAATTCTGTATGAACTTATCTGAATGATGACATGAAGACTTGCATGGGTAGATACATGTTGTTGACATGTTTATTATGTAATTTTCATACACGAAGACTCAGATATGATGTTTCAGTAAAGTTATGCAATTCTGTTGTTGGCAGTTACAGTTCTGGAAGTATAACAGTTTAGGGCTGACGTATATAATGTGTTTCATGAGTTGCGCCTATCTTTATGATATGCATGTGTATATGCATGATTAATTATGAGTTGATGATATAAATCCAAAGGCGCCAAATGTGTCTCAAGAAGATTGCAAAGTTATGGTTAATTTGGTGAGGCCGACTCAATGAAGTGTCGCGTCTGTTCAGCATTGACTTGCGTGGACTTAATATTGTTTGCGTGCTTAGTTAAGCCAACTAAGATATTGATGAAGTTTTTCTAAGAGCCAACATGACCTTCTAAATTGGAGAAGATACTTATAGTACTTCAATTATGATACGCTAAGTGTGAATGATACAAAAAGTGAAGAAAGATGTACAGAGAAGATTATCAGAGTTGGTTCATTCATCAAGGGTCTATGTGAAGAAGTAAAAGATTGTAATAAACTGGAACTGATCAAGATAGTAGGTCTACTCCATAGTTCATAATCAGATATAGTGCATATCTCTTATTCAGAAGGTTGTAGCCTTCACCATCAAGCAGTGAGCTTTTGGATAGTGAGTCCACCACCCCTAACAGGGTTATTTGTAAAAGACTCCTAACAGGGTCAGACCCTTAACCAGGTCACTATACTTATTGCACTATATTGTACAACTCCTAACAAGGTTTAATATCTTCTAACAGGGATTACTACAAACAAGTATAGTTTATTGTGGGTGCTAATTCCCACCGGGGTTTTACCATTTGGTTTCCCCGTAATCAAATTGTGTGTTGAGTACTATGTTATCTAATTATGCATTTACTTTGTTGTATACTAAAGTTAAATAAGTAAAAAGAACTAAAGTTACTGATAACTGATTCACCCCCCCTCCCCCCCCTCTCAGTTATCCTTTGGGACCATTCTAACAGGAACATGATATATGATGAGTCTAGGTGTATTCTAACAGCATAACAATGTAATTTTTAATCTAAGATGAAGGCTTATTTGTGCTCAAAAACCCCTTCTATTTATAGAAGAATGAGGAGAGAGAGGGGGGACAAGGTGCATTAATGAGTTGAAAAACTCATTAATGGTGTGTAAGAAGAAATAAATGCCAAAGGCATTTAATAGGCATGGGGGAGACATGGGCTTAATGAATCTTCATTAATGAGGCATTAATGAGAGCCTTAAAGAAGCATGGGAAGGGTGTAAGAGGGTGGCTTGAGAGAGTGGACTTGAGGAAAGGAATCTTAAGATTCCTTGACTTTTTCAAGTGGGTGGAGTCCTTAATCACTCCCTAATAGAATGTAACAACATTAGGAGGTGGGTTAGGATGAATTTAGGATTATAATTAGATTAGCATGTGGTGAATGGGTTGGGATAGGTTTGAACCCATGGTCAAAGTGGTTGAAGTGGGTTAGGTTAGGTTTTAGAGGAATATTAATGATATGCATTAAATTCATTTAATTCATTCAAAAATAGGATATTTATTGTTTAAACAATTAATTGATTTTTAATAAACAATAGGACTATAGCCAATTTAATTAAATTATTTAGGCTAGGGTAATGGGTTCATTTGCAAGTGAACAATTGATTTAGGGTTTTTATTTAATTCCTTTATGATTAAATACTATATCCATATTTGAATTTGATTTGATTTAATTGGGTTGAATTGATTTGAATTGTATGGCTGTAGTAGTTAATATAATTCCGTGATAAAAATCACCTAGGACATTAAATTGATTTCAAAAGAATTATGCCAAGCAGTAACATGGTTGTTTGGACATAATTGGGGGTATGATCACACATAGGGCAAGTAGGGTCTATAGTTGGAACAAACGAAATCCAGGTGGTTACAACTCTAAGCCTGATGAGGCCAACATCCTCAAATGTCAAAATGACAAATACATTCGCAGGATGATGAAAAATATTATGACTGGAGAAAAAGAACAATACTTTCTCAAAATGGTACAACAAGGAGCCTAACTTCCTCCTCAATACAGGGTTGAAGACGTCATCGCAAAGAGGAAGAAACTCCTTTGACGCTAATGACAAAACAACTACAAGCCTTGGAAACTGAGATGAAAGAGATGAAAAAGGGAAAAGAGAAAGAATCAATGAATTATTCTATGGACACCATTTATCTATGGACACAGCCAGTTAATCTGAGAATGATGAAAGTTCCTCAATTTGTTCATCTTGCACATTCTTTATCAAAGGAAGAAAATGCACAATTCACTGAGTTCCCTAAAGATTAAAAGATTAAATTTGTATGGTCTTATAGTGATATGCCTAGATTAGATCTTGAATTAATAATGCATCACTTATCTATTGCTACTGCGGTAAAACCTTTCAAACAACAATTAAGAAAATGGACCCTATTGTAGTATTATTGGTAAAAGCGGAGCTAGAAAAAATCCTAAAAGCTGGATTCATAAGGGTCATTACTTATGCTAGATGGATTTATAATGTAGTCCCAGTATCTAAAGCAGACACGTGTATCAGAATTTGCACCGAATTTAGATATCTAAACAAAGATTGTCCTAAAGATGATTTCCCAATGCCAAATATTGATATGATCATAGATCTCATGACAAGATAAGAAATCTATTCACTCATGAATGGATTTTTGGGCTAAAACCAAATAAAGATCGCCCCTAAAGACAAAGAAAAGACAATATTTAGACAATATTTACCTATGCATGGGGAACATTTTTTTGGAAGGTGGTGCCATTTGGGCTAAAGAATGCTAAAGCTACATATCAATGAGATTTTACAATAATGTTCCATGACATGGTACATAAGAACATGGAGGAGTATGGGGATGATACCATAGCCAAGTCAAAAATCATAACAACTCACATTAACGGCTTGCGGAGGATACTAGATAGAATGGAACAATTTCAGCTAAGGCTCAATCCAAAGAAGTGTGCATTTGGAGTTCAATCAAGAAAGATCCTATGATTCATTGTATCAGCTAAAGGAATTGAAATAGACCCAGAAAAAGTGAAAGCAACCATGGATATGTCATCTCCTAGTAATATAAGTCAAATGAGGACTCTCAAAGGAAGAGTCAAGTCAATCAGAAGATTCATGTCTCAACAAGCAGATAGAGTGCAAACTTTTACAAAATTATTACATAAAGGAGTGCCTTTCAAATGGGATGAACACTGTGAAAATAACTTCAAGGAATTAAAAGATTATTTGGCTAATCCTCATATCTCAATGGCGCCTATTCATGGTAAGGCATTGTTACTCTATATTTCAGCTACGACTACATCACTGGGAGTATTCTTAGAACAAGAGGATGATACCAAGAAGGAAAGATCAATTTATTATATTAGAAGGACATTGATGTCATATGAGATCAACTACAGTATAATTAAAAAAGATAGTCTGGCTGTTGTTTTTGCATCTCAAAAGATAAGACACTAGTTGCTCCCACTTACAGTGAAACTCATTGCAAATATTGATCCTCTTAAATACCTCCTGAGTAAGACAATATTAACAGGAAGAATAGCTAAATGGGTTATAATACTCATTGAATTTGTTATAGATTATGTCGACATAAAGGCTATTAAAGGACATGTGTTAGCTGATCAACTAGCTGATTAACCATTATAGAATGTAACACCATTGATCATAGATTTTATAG
The DNA here is from genome assembly GCA_018584345.1 of Thuja plicata. NCBI lineage: Eukaryota > Viridiplantae > Streptophyta > Pinopsida > Cupressales > Cupressaceae > Thuja > Thuja plicata. The sequence goes on along the minus strand of MU214489.1, from coordinate 241,375 downwards.
ATGAGATAGTAATGCACTTAAAAAAATATCCATAGAAAAAGTACTTTGATGGTTCTTTCACATAGCAAGGATCTGGAGGAGGGGTATTGTTTATCACTCCTCAAGGTTACAAGATCCCTAAGGCATACAAATTGATGTTTCCATGCACCAATATTATCTCTGAATATGAAGCAGTGGTAAACGGTCTCAAGCTAGCAATGAGATGGAAAATCATAGAGTTACATGTATATGGTGATTCTCAACTCATCATCAATCAAGTAAATGGAGAGTACCAAACAAAATATGAAAAGTCTATGCCCTATAAGGTGACAATCAATGATTTGAAGAAGTACTTTGTGTTTATCACTTTTCAACAAATTCCAAGAACAAAAATAAAGTTGCAGATGCTATGGAAAAACTAGCATCCATGTTACAACTGGAGGAACATCAATTATGCTATGACTTCTTGGTGGAATAAATATCCTTTCCTAAATTTGATACACTTGAATCCCAAGTGATTTACACCCTAAACGCCCAAGACAAATCTAGATACACCAATATAATTGCCTATTTTACGGATCAAACCTTACCTAATGCCCTGTCCCAAAATAGAAAATGAGCCCTAGTTAGGACAACATCATGTTATGTACTCAATACTACTAACTTATATAGATGGGGTCTTGACCGAACACTAGTTAGGTGTTTAGAATAAGAAGAGTCTGATTGCGCATTAAAAGAGGTCCATGAAGGTGTGTAAATCTCAATCGAACATTTTTTCATTAGATAAGAAACTTCTAAGGGTCAGATAGTATTGACCTACAATGGATAAAGATGCAATTCAGTATGGTAAACATGTCAAACACATGGAGATCTTATCTATGCTCTAGCCAAGGAGCTCATACCATTTATCACACATTGGCCATTTCAGCAATGGGCCTTTGATCTTGTAGGATATATCTATCCAAATTCTTCAAATGGACACAAATACATCATTCAGACATTGAACTAGTGTTTCTCAACACTTTAAATCCTGCTATTGTTTCTCAACACTTTACTCCAACAGTGGTTCTCAACCCTCCATTGGATTGCAATTGCTGATATTATCTCACTCACTCAGAAACATACATACATTACTTAATTCCAAGACTTAATTGATGATATCTTTACTATGATTGAATAATTAATCAAAGGTGTTCCTAAACACATATTGACTAATCTTGATTTGATTATGACTCTTTTTATGTTCCAATGGTGTTTCAAACTAGGGGCATATAAAAAGTTATGAGTTTTCTTTAACTGATTATCAATTGTTTCTTGTTATGTCTTCCAAGTTACTCCATGATGTCTATTATTTAGGACAAAGAGTCGCAAGCAAAGGGGGAATAACATCTTCTTGGTTTTCTGCGTATGGTGTGTTGGGGCTCCAAAATGATGGATCTAATATCCGATCATTTTCAACAACTAACGAATTCAACCATGATTGTGATTTGAATCCCTATAATTTAGGTTAGTAAACCAAGGATGGTAGACCCAAATTCAAAACTTCAAACTAATCTAAAATATGAAACTTTCTCAAAAGATCAATAATTAACAATATATAAACTTACAATAAACTATATTTATCAAAACATATAAACAATATTATGATATTAAAATGAATTTAGTATTAATAAAATCTGAAATACACTAGTGAAACAATAATATCAACAAACAATGAGATCAGTGCTTAATCAGAAACTTGTGCTAAAGAGTCAAGAATAATTCCAATCCTATGTACAATTCAAAGATGATTTTAGGGCAACTTGTTACATATAGAACAAGAACATCATTCCATAGGATTCTAATTGAAGTATAATTCAATTTAAAATTCAAATTTAGATCAATTGAATTTAATTCTATTACAGAGACCAATTGAACAGAAGAAAGTGAAATAGATACAACTTTCTACTGATAAATTAAACTTCAAACTAAATTCGAATCATAAAATCAAGAGAATAGAACACAGTGGAATAATCTATTTCTAGATAAATATGAAGACTAAATGAAAAACAATTAAAACTAATAACCTCAAGAAATAAAGAAAAGGCACTTATCTTTTATTGGTTATTTGAAAATAGGTACATATGAGTTCAACATTGCAGTAGTGTATCCAATTTCTACATAGAGTTTTCCCAACAAATTATTTGTAACTCCTTACCTCGGTCCTGGTATCCATATTTGAATGGATGCAAACAATCTTCGGACCAAGCCATCATTTCAAAAAAACCTAATCACTACCTGCAATGTTTTAAAATTACAATGTACAACCTTTTAATAATTAAATAATCAAGTTTGATATCTTTAAAATATTTATCCTCCTTTTTATCCTGCAAAGTTGCTTTACAAATTTGGAATCTTGTTTGGTTCAAAACTCCTACACATAAATGAAATTGTTAAGTAGCCCAACCAATTAAATTTAATTCATAATTAAGTTCATCTATGGAATAATAATAAAAACTTTATATTCTCCTAAAATAATTTATTTTCAAAGAATAGGTATTTTAGTGAAATATTATCAAACATAAATATCTATTCTCTCAAGATTAAAAGTAAATTAGTCAAAGCATATAATTAGGGTTTAAAAGTTTTACAATCTTTTTAAAATAAAACCCTAATTAATTATGCATTTCACAAATTTAAATGCATAATTAAAACAATATGTTTCTTTCAAAAAAATAAAAGACATAAATCACCATATTAAAGATAAAAGATAAAGAAATCCATTCATATTTATTCACCCTAATGATTGATTTCAAAATATACTATAGGGTAAAATATTCTAAGTATATCTTTTCTCTTTAACACATATTCTCAAGAAATAGAATAGAGAAATTGGTTAGGGGGGGGAATGGGTAGTTAGGCAGTTAAGGGTTGGCTTGAGAGGTCGAGTGTTCAACTCCCGATCACCACCCTTTTATTCAAAATGAATATTTTACTTTTATTTCTTTTTGTTTTCAAGTAGGGAATATTTGATTATTCAAGTAAGCAATTTGAACTCTAGAAATTTACTCTAAATAATTATTGATATTTTCAAATATATATTTCTCTAATTGAAAATAAAATTTCATTCTATAATAGATTTCATTTGCTTGACAGTGATAAACATATTTTTTGTTTAAAAATATAAGGAGTATAATTTCTTAAAAAATACTACTAAATAATCAAATAATTTAGCAATAGAAGATACTTCCCTGTCAAATTTGAGCCTGCAAATTTACGTGTCAACAGTGGCTCCAATTGGGGATGTGTTTCCATACATGGGCACAACAAGAATCTTGTTATCTATGGGAGAAGTAGACAAATACTAAGAAAGGGTGAAATCAAACTAAATGATTCACAAGTTTAGAAGATACTTCCTGCTTCAAGAGAAGAAAGGTTTTAGGTACTGACCATGGGTTAGAAATTCCCGAACAATCTCATCAATGTCTTGTAAGTAGTAATAATTACTCCCTGCTTTCGATGCAACCATATATGGTCCTGACCACAAGGCATCAAACTTACCTTGTTTCCCTTTATCCCGATCTTTCGCGTTCCATTTCCATACCGAATCACCTTCCTTGAATGATCTATCCAAAGCCTTTTTATCATGAAGTGTCTTAACTCATTGTTGTTGCTTAAAATTTCTTTCTTGAGCCTCCCTTCTAATCTCATCCAGTTCTGCCAAATTGATTCATTCTATCCTCCATAAAGTTTATATCTTCGAATTCTTCTTCCTGAATGAATTTATAGAATGGCAATAGGTTATTTAGTGGAAATATTTCTTGCTTCCCGTAAACCAACTCATAAGGAGAAAAACCTGTTGATTTCTTTATTGTCACGCTATCTTCCCAAAAAGCCAAATTTAGTTTTGAATCTGAGGCTCTCTTGTTATTTCTTAACATCCTCTTAATAATCTTCATTATGTTTTTGTTTCTTGATTATGCCTAACAATTTCCTTGGGGATGATAAGGAGAAGAATATGATAGGATAATACCATATTTATTGCAAAACTCAGAAAATTCCTTTGAATTGATGCACATACCATTGTCACATAGGACTTTACAAGGAACACCAAATCTAGTCAATATGTTTTATGTCAAGAACTTTATAACTATATTACTTGTAGCCTGTCTTGTGGGTATGGGTTCAATCCATTTTGTAAAATAATCTGTTGCGACCAATATCCATTTATGACCTCCACTTGAAACATCAGCAATTTCTCCAATAAAGTCTATTCCCCACATTTTGAATGGTTCTTCAGTTTGTAGAGGGTTAAGGGGCAATGCGCCATTATACTTCAATTTTCCTGAAAACCTTTTGACATATGCATAACATTCCTTAAATATATGGGTCCAATAATATCTAGGTTGTAGTATCTTGTGAGCGGTTATCGTAGCCGAGAAGTGCTCGCCACATACTCCATCATGCATTTCCCTTACAACTGACTTTTCTTGATGCATATTCAAACATAACAAGAGAATACCATCCCTATTTTTCTAGTACAAATCCCCTTTAATCAATACATATCTTTCTACCTGTAACTTTATGGTTCTTTTTTGATTGTCACTTAACCCTTCCTAACATTTCATGTATTTTAGGAAGTAAACTATGTCAGTATACCATGGGAAATGATCAATGTTGGTCACTGACTCTTCTAGCTCTGTGTGATTCACTTGGACTGCGTCTAAGTTTGTCTCTACCATGAGTTTAGCCAATCCCTATCCTCTTACTAATTTAGTGATCTGAATCTCAATATCGAACTCCTGAATTTGATTTAACCATCGACATCTTCTTCTTGTGACTTCAGACTGTCTAAATATATCCTTAATTGCAACAATAGGAACATAAGCAACAATTTTGGCACCAACAAGATAAGGTCTAAATGATTTCACAACTTTTATCATTGCATAAGCCTGCTTCTCATTTATATCATAATTCAATTCTAATGCTTCAAGAGTTTTACTAACAAATGCTATTGGTTTTTCATATCCCTCATCATTCTTTTGCAAAAGGACAGTGGCTATAGTATGAAAAGAAGCAAATAAAAACAACTAGAAGGGTTTTGAGAAATTAGGGGATTTCAATACAGGAGCTTCCTTAATTAATTTATTAATGTTTGCAAAAGAATTCAGTGCTTCATAAGTCCAATTCAAGATTGTGTTCTTCTTAATCATTGTGGCTATAGGTTTGACAATTTCAGAAAAAGTTCAGAAAAAACTGCCTCACAAAATTTATTTGTCCAAAGAAGGATTGAATTCCCTTAACAGTTTTTGGAATCTAGATTTTATCAATGGCTTCAATCCTTTCAAGATCTATTCTTACACCATTCCTTGATATGATATGCCCAAGCAGTTTACCTTCTGTTACTCCGAAATGACATTTCTTTGGGTTCAAAGATATCTCATACTCAAGGGCTCTTCTAAAAATCTGTTCCAAATGTTTACAGTGGTCTTCTGTCTTTTTGGAACAAGTTGTGAGATCGTCCTAATATATCACTATAATGATATCAATAAATTCCTCGAATGCCACATCCATGGCTCTTTGAAATGTAGCCCCGACATTTGTGAGTTTGATTGGCATCCTAGCATAGACATATGTGCCCCAAGGTGTACTGAATGTTGTTTTATACTGTTCCTCCTCTCTAACCTTTACTTGGTTATATCTAGAAAAACCACCCATCATTGACAATAACTCATTTCCTGTCACTTTCTGCAATAATGCGTCCATATTAGGTAAAGCATAGTTATCCTTTAGTGAATATATATTAAGATTCTTGAAATATACACAGATCCTAATATCTCCATTATTTTTCCCGACTGGGACCAAGTTTGAAACCCAAGTCGAATGTCTTATTGGTTTGATAATACCCGCATCTCTTATCTTGATTAATTCTTCTTTCATTTTAGGAGCCAATGTTGGATTTATAGGTCTTTGCCTCTGCCTAAAAGGATTTGCATTAGGCTTTAAGGGTATTTCATGTTGGAACAAGTCTTCCCTGTATGGATTAATATCATTGTAAGACCAAGTGAATACATGTCTATACTTTCTCAATAAACCAATAATATATGCTCTAACTTTTGGAGTCAATTGTTTACCAATAAACACTTCCCTAGGTGTTTTCTCATTTCCAAAATTTATTTTCTCCACTTCCTCCACATGGTTATTATCAACTTTAACTTCTTTATTGGAATCTTTGACATCAAACATCTTCTCCAGTGCCACAAGACCTTTTGGGATTTTGTTAGTTTTGAGTTGGATCACTTCTTTTGCAAACAAAGTTTCTTTCCCATCTATTGTTTCAACATGGGCATTCAAATAAATAAACTGATCTCCATATTTTTCTTCACATGTTAGGAATTTGATGATATCTCTGTCATCCTCAAAAACTTGCCAATTGTGAATTTTATCAAGAATTGCAGGTCTTGTCTTAATTTGTACTTGTGAAATATCTTCATAAGGGATATCATTATGCTTAATTGCTAGTTTGGCCATAAAATCTGCAAGAATATTATCAGACCTTTCCACCCAAGTTATGGAAAAAGCATCAAAATGCTTTAAGGAAGTTCAAATCTCATTTTTATACTTCTTTAGTCTATAATTCTTAGTAATAAACTTATTCCTAATTTGAGATATTATCAATTTAGAATCACCATAGACAAAATAAAAGTTTAATACCATGATTTTCTTCTATTCTTAGACCTAATAAGAGGGCCTCGTATTCTACAACATTATTGGTACAATCAAATGCTAATAAAAAAGAATATTTAAAAGATTTCCCATTTGGAGAAACAAAAACCACTCCTGCCCCATTACCCTCTTTACAACATGAACCATCAAAAAACATTTTCCAAATAAGATCATTATTTTTTCTTACATATATCTCAATAGGGTTGACATTTTGGATATTATCTTTATGAATACTTACCTTAAAGTTGTCCATGTCGGTGTGGCGAAAGTATGTGGCCAAGCTTGGATCAATCTCTTCAATAATATGAACAGATCTTGGCTCCCTATCAATTCTCACATTCCTTCCATTCACTGGGATAGAAGCGTAAGATAAATCCAATTGAACGTTACCACCTACTAAATTAGACCATTGTCTAGATAACAAAATTCCATAACTAGGTGGAACTTCTACCACAATAATATCAAATTTATAAGATTTTTTAGGACATTCAAGAAATTTAAATTCAACTTCTTTCATTATTCCTACAATAGGGACAGATCTATTGTCCATTCCATAACATTTTCCATATGTAGCGTCAATATTCATTCCTAAACCTTTCATGACTTCATTTGGTATAATATTTACTTCTGCCCCTGAATCAACCATGCAGTTTCTTACCAACTTATTATTTATCATTTAAGTCAGAAAAAATGGATCAACTTGAGAAGAATCTCTATTAACAACAGTTCCTAAATATATGACTGGTAGTTCTTGATTCTCTTGTTTCCTCTTACTTTCTTCCCTAGTGTCCTTAACATTTGCTGAAATTTTAATAGTTTTATTTTTGTAATCAGGAAACTTCATAAGTTCAAGTAAAGGGACATAAATTTTTACGTGAGCCAAAGCTTGAGACATGAATGTATTGGAATTAGAAACTTGTTTACCATGGTTTTTCTTGTTCACTAGATTTATGATCTTTGGGGATTTCACTGGGTCATCATGCTTCTGTATAATTTCCTCTTTCTTCTTTTTAGTCTTGTCTTCAACCTTGAACATCCCCGATACTTGCCCTTGATCTAGATTCACTGTTCAATTTCTTAAGTAATATGTGATGCGGGCTTGTTCCAATGCTACTATTGTGTATGCCTCTCTTTCTTCTTCAGTCAGCCCTCTAATTTCAATACTCTCATCATCATCTAAAAAAACTTGTTGAGATTGTTGATACCCAAATTTCCTATAATCTTCATTTGGCACATAATCTTCTTCAGAATCATCACTATCCTCTGCCCAAAATGGGCTAGATGACAAAGTATTTATCATAGGCATTTCCTCACCCTTTTGATCTCCTTCTTGTAGAATTTGTTGTGCTATAAGACACTGTTCCTGTGGGTGAGGCAATTTGCAGATATTACACCAAGGCTCACTATCGAAAAAGTGGTTATTTCTTTTCAATGGGTCAGGTGTGTCCATCGACTTGTTTACTGGTCTGTCATCCTCCCATTCAGTGTGATAGGGCATATCCTGTAACTTATATATGTCATTCTTCCCAACAGGTCTTTCATTTTTATTCAATTGAAAATAGCCTTTATTTGATTGTATATTTTTATCCAAACTTATGAACTCATCCAGTTTTTCCACCTCTTTGACCTATTTTGGGACTTTAGGGTCAAAAAGTTTAGTATAATTTATTTTATCCATTCTCTTGGCAACTATCCTATTACTTGCAATGGTTAATACAATTTTGAAGGCCTGATGCAATGTTGTTGGGTTATGAGATCTTATCTCATAATGTGTCTTTGTATCAAAAGTTGTCAAGTAAAATGTTATCAGAAATGAATCAACAAGCCAAATGTCTTTTGGGATCTTATTTAACACCCTATTAAACCTTTTATTGAAATCCTTTACACTTTCATTTTGATTTTTCTTTATAGAAGTCAACTCGTGAGAAGCAAAAGATGGATCATTATGATCCCCGAATTCTTCCAAAAATTGATTCACAAAAATTTACCAACAATCAATAGATCCATCAGGTAGATGTCTATACCATTCATCTGCATTATCCTTAAGTGACTGTCACAAATAATTTCATAAGTACATCTTCGTAGGTTATTTCTAACTCGTCTACAACATTTTTCACATTGATAACATGTTGTTCTACTAATTGTGTCCCATCACGAGTAAACATATGAATAGAAGACTTTAAATCATTGGGTATATTATCAAGATAACACACAATACCTATAAGATCTAATTGTTTGTACCTTTCATTCACGACATGCATTCTGAAATTAACCTTATTATTTGTCTGGAGACCCCCATTTTGCAAGTTCTAGTGATTAAATGCATTATTCTAATAATAACTGATTTGTTGACGGCCATCATTCTGATTTTGTTGTGACATGTTCTGTTGGATTGCACATTATGCCAACTTTACGTATTGTCAGATACTTTATAATTTGCAGCATTATGACCATGAACATTATAATAATTTAAATTATTTTGATCATATGTATTATACAAATTAACATGTTTATAATTACCTAGAACATCACCTACTTTACTATTTATTTCATCTTGCATCTATGCATTATTGCGTATGTTGAAAGATTTTACCTCGCTTTTACCTTGTATATCGTGGTGATTATGCATGTTGTCATTTTGATTGTTTTGATAATTTATGTTATCTTTCTTGAGTCCATCATTCTGAACATCATGTGAGTGATTCTGGTTATCATGTCACAACGCGTAATGCTACTGATTTCCATTTACCTTATCATGTTGGTTATACATTGAATGCATATCATATTTTTTACGCACATTATAACTTTGCATGCACTGATCTTCATGTCCAAGCTGCGTGCTAAAATAATTGTGATTTTTCACAAGGTCGTGCTCAGGCTGCGCAAGAATTTGTTGGTGTGAGCCACGCTAGTATTGATGCTGCATGTTTTGATAAACACGTTTCCCTTTCTCCAAGTCTCCGTCTTCAAACCACAGGCCAGAGTCAGTGCTATGCATATTTTGATCATCATTACGTTGTTGTTTATTATTGTTTTTGTCTTGTATGCATTCTTCATAATGTTGTGCATGTTTATGCTGTTCTAACGCATGGTGGTGTTGGCCATTTAAATAATCTCCATTATTCTTATGTTGTGTATATTTACTACCTTCCCTCTTGTCTTGTATATAGCTTCCATACTGCTGCGGATGTTTATGTTGCGCAATATTCCAATGGGGCTGCATGTTGTCACCTTTTGTCTACATACAGTCTCCACTTCCCTTCTCCCCTTGTGTAATATACTGTAGCGCATGACCTCTATACTTATCATATTGCTGCGTAGGATAATAACCATGCTGCGTGGGCTTTGCATGCTTCTGTATATTCTCTTGGACGTGCGCATGGTTTTTATTCCTTTTACCTTGTATAACATCTCCATATTGTTGCGTAGAGTCCCTGCCTTCCTCCTCATCTTGTGTGGGCTTTCAAAGATGCTGCACGTGATAACCATAGTACTATGTGGGATCACCTCTCTGGGCCCGCGTGCAGTTATTACCTCCCACTTCTCCTTGTGTGCAGCCTTCATATTGTTGCGGAGAATATTGGAAATGGTGCGTGGGTCTTCTATGCTATGTAGAGTCCCTGCCTTCCTTCTCACCCTACGTGGGTTTAACAAGCTGCTGCACGTGACCACCATAATGATGTGTGGAGTCTCCTCTGGCCTGCATGAAGTTTCCTATGGGCTACGTGGAGTCTCCTTGCATATTATTTCTATAAGGTAGCAAATGGTTTTGTTGTTCCAATTTGTGACCTTCTTCATTATTTAAATAACTTCCATCATTAATTTGAAACTTACTCCAGCATCTACATCAAACAATGGATTATTATGTGTATTTTTTAAAACATGCTCAACATCCTTCTTATGCAGAGGAGTATATTTTAATGCTCTATTATTTTGATTTGTTCCTTCTCTCTAATCTCTCTCTCCTTCACTGTCCTGATCCTCTTATACTCTCTAGAGAAGTAACGATTTCATCTTTGCGTAGTCCAAAACATTGAAAGGATTTCTATTATTTTCATCACTTCTTTGACTACTTCTGCTATGTTGAGGATCTTCGTTCTCATATTGTTTGTTCAGAGATTGTTTAAAACCCATAGGTCTCATCAATGGATCATGATTTTTGAGTTTCCTTGGCCGAGTCTCGAAATCCAATTCAATATGGTTGTTTGTTGCTTTGTGCAGAGATCTTCTTCCCCGCATGTATGTTATAACTTTTCAATTCTTACTGAAACTAATTTGTAGAGTCGCCACCACACTTCTGTGCAGAAATATATAACTGTTCTGAGCTCTTACTTCCCAGTAAAGTCTGGTCAAACTCTTACGATTTACAATCATAACCAGAGATTCTCAAAAATGTCTTTTACAGATAACTCTCCCCAGCAGAGCCACCAATTTGTTAGGGCTCAAAGACGATGGAACTGATATGCGATCATTTTCACCAACTAACGAATTTAACCATGATTGTGATTTGAATCCCTTCAATTTAGGTCAGTAAACCAGGTCTGGTAGACCCAAATTTAAAACTTCAAACTAATCTAAAATATGAAACTTGCTCAAAAGATCAATAATTAACAATGTATAAACTTACAATAAACTATATTTATCAAAACATATAAACAATATTATGATATGAAAATGAATTTAGTATTAATAAGCTCTGAAATACAATGATGAAACAATAAAATCAACAAACAATGAGATCAATGCCTAATTAGAAACTTGGGCTAAAAAGTCAAGAATGCTTCCAATCCTATGCACAATTCAGAGATGGTTTTAGGGCAACTTGTTACATATAGAACAAGACCATCATTCCACAGGCTTCTACTTGAAGTATAATTCAATTTAAAATTTTAAGTTAGTTCAATTGAATTTAAGTGAAATAGATACAACTTTCTACTGATAAATCAAACTTCAAACTAAATTTGAATCATAAAATCAAGAGAATAGAACACATTGGAATAATCTATTTCTAGATAAATCTGAAGACTAATTGAAAACAATTAAAACTAATAACGTCAAGCAATAAAGAAAAGGCACTTATCTTTTATTGGTTATTTGAAAACATGTACCTATGCAATAGTGTATCCAATTTCTACAGAGAGTTTTCCCAACAATTTTTTTCTACCTCCTTACCCCAGTCCTCGTATCCATATTTATATATTTTTGAATGGATGCAAACAAGCTATAAATAAAATTGTTAAGTATCCCAACCAATTAAATTTAATTCATAATTAAGTTCATCTAGAGAATAACAATAAAAACTTTATATTTGTCCTAAAATAATTTATTTTTAAGAATAGGTATTTTAGTGAAATATTATCAAACATAAATATCTATTCTCTCAAGATTAAAAATAAATTAGTCAAAGCATATAATTAGGGTTTAAAAGTTTTACATTCTTTTTAAAATAAAACCCTAATTAATTATGTATTTCACAAATTTAAATGCATAGTTAAAACAATATGTTTCTTTCAAAAAAATAAAAGACATAAATCACCATATTAAAGATAAAAGATAAAGAAATCCATTCATATTTATTCACCCTAATGATTGATTTCAAAATTTACTATAGGGTAAAATATCTAAGTATATCTTTTCTCTTTAACACATATTCTCAAGAAATAGAATAGAGCAATTGGTTAGGGGGGGATGGGTAGTTAGGTAGTTAAGGGTTGGCTTGAGAGGTCGAGTGTTCAACTCCTTATCCCTACCCTTTTATTCAAAATGAATATTTTACTTTTATTTCTTTTTGTTTTCAAATAGGGAATATTTGATTATTCAAGTAAGCAATTTGAGCTCTAGAAATTTACTCTAAACAATTATTGATATTTTCAAATATATATTTCCCCAATTGAAAATAAAATTTTATTCTATAATAGATTTCATTTGCTTGATAGGGATAAACATATTTTATGTTTAAAAATATAAGGAGTATAATTTCTTAAAAAATACTACTAAATAATCAAATAATTTAGCAATAGAAGATAATTCCCTGTAAATTTAGGTGTCAACATGGTGATTTCTTCAAAGATCCTATACACTTCACGTAATCTAGATATTTATGATAAGAGCTTCCAACATGAGTGGATAGCTGCATATATCTCGATTCTTTTTATTTGTAAGCTACGGTGAGCTGGAATAAATTTCCTTGTCTGTTTCTAATCAACTTCTAAGTAAGGTGTACCCAAGGATATGAACATTAAAGGTCATTGCGGGTTACATATCTTACATTGCACACAAACAAAAGGCAATTCTTAAATCAAAAGGAGATAACCCACAAGTCATCCTAGCCTCTATGCCTTGATGCTTAGGTTTATTTTCGACATTGCATCCAATTAAGGTAGTATTCATACTCTCATGATACTTCCTTGGTATAAGTGACAGTTGTACTGATAGACAATGTCCATTATACAAACACCCTATGATGATAAAACTCTAATGTGTAAAAAATTAGTGACAGTCCTAGAAGTCTCCATTTAGTTGCATTTAAGTTTGCATGATTCACTTAAAAGCATAGGTAATTGAGCTCAAGATGATTTTATGGTTTCATTCAAATATAATTTTGACTACTTAATCTATGTTACTGATATATTCATGTCGTTGCATATCCATTGCATTAATTTTGCATTCATAATGGGTAAAGAGGAAAACACAAAAACAAAGCATTCAAGTGTTGCATTTCTACATCCTAAGTGCATCTATACATATATTTGCATAATGAAAATATAAAAAACATACATCTGCATATTTACATAGAATAATTAATACATGTAAATATCAGTGAAAATAAAAAAGAGCATAAATGATGTAATCAAATGAACATAATATACATCATCACAAAGAATAGGTACATAATCAAAGTATGCATCACATCTAATCATCTATCATATACAACAAATATTAAAAAAAAAAAGAGAAAAAGGAACACATATATGACTCAGAAGCTTTCATCTCATATATATATATATATATATATATATATATATATATTAGTCAATATAATATCAAAAATATGGGAATGTATCAACAATACCAGAAGATCAGAATCAACATATATACATGGATCAAGTATCAGAGTACAATAAATGATCATAGTAGGATCAATATACAAAAATATCTAGAATCAATAGTCTCATGTCTGACTACCACCCTCATCCTGATCAGGAGGAGGAGGTGGTGCATCTCCTCGTGGAGGAGGAGGTGGTGCATCTATCATAGAATACAATGGTGCCCTCTAAGCCTATGGAACAGTTGCGCAATACAAAGCAAAGTAGTACACTTCTCTCTACCCCTAATGTGTAGCAGTGCGTGCCTGTAAATCTCTCTCATTTCTCATCCTCTCAAGATCCATATCTTTGTTAGCTAACAATGTCTCTAATGTAATAATGCAAGCACGTAAGTGCTCCTGCTCTTTCTCACACTATGATAATGGATCTCCATCTCTGCCCAAGTCTTTGCCATTATCTCTAGGAGGATCCTATCCAAGAGGTCCACCTCTAACACTTCTCTCACCTATAGGTCTCTAACCTGATGATCTTTTGGTGCAGGAGCACCTAAGTTAAGTTACTATGTTTGTCGGCGATGTCCGTCGGATTTTGATCGTCGGCAATGCTTGTCGGTTTTTTTTCGTCGGTAATGCTTGCTCATTTTTATTTGTTGACAATGCTTGTTGGTGGTTTTCGTCGGTGATGATGGCTAGTGTCTTTGTTTGTTGTCAGGGTTGGAAACCGATGATGTTTCTGTTGTTCTGAAAAGTCAACACTGGCGCTCGGTAATGTCGATTGACGACCTAGGAAATGCGGATGTGATGTTTGTGACTAGCTGGGTCACCTGCAACGACTCTCTACGTGTCATTTTTGCTTGAAAGGATCAGGGACACCTATTCCTATTCTGGAAGGGTCATTTATTGCTCAGTTTGGCCGCCTTTGCAGGGTGGTTGAAGTTGTCCACGAGTATCAGATATTTTGATGGATGTATATATAGCTGAAAAGATTTTGTAATAAGTAGTGGGACAGAGGAATACAGATAGATTAGAGAAGAAGATAGACACAGATCGTATCATCCTGTAATAGTTTAGTTCTTGTGAATAAGAAAGAACATATTTTATGGATTCTATGTGTAGTGTGTGTTATTGTGTTCTTCAGGTTGAATCCATTGGTTTAGCCTGGGAGATGAACTTATCCTAATGGGTTCTATAGCATCAAATATTAGCTTTATGGTGTAAGCCTGGTCTAGAGCACTTGAGGTGAAGATCTTAGTGACTTCCTCAAGCTGGGGTGAAGCAATACCCTATAAGGTCTGTGCAAGAGACCTTAGAGCACAGTCAAGCTGTCAAGCTGACTGTAGGCAACAACTAGACCTTAGGCAATTTTACATCAGATTGGTATCAGAGCAAGTTTGAGAATTGGGCTTGTGTTGTTTGGGTGTGATTTTTAGAAGAGTCTATGAATTCATCCAATATGGTGACCAACGCAGAGCTAGCAATGAACGTAGATGAGAAAAGAGAGGAGAACAAACTCCTGAAGGAGAAGTTAGCTGAAATGGCCTATAAATTGGAAGAAGTGTAGCTTCAAACTACAGTAGTCAGTGAATTGATGAGGGAAGTTGATGAGAAGGGTAAACAAGTGGCTGAGGAGGATGTGATCCCATATCCAGACCCAATACTTCAAGAAGAACCATTCTTGAAGGTATTAAAGGCAATGAGTGGTAAGTCTTTAGAAGGTGTGCCTCTATTTAGTGGCAAAATAGATCCAGAATTAATTATGGAATGGATAGAAGGTCTTGAAAATTACTTTGATTGTAATAATGTGACCGAAGCTTAGAAAGTTAGAGTAGCCAAGACAAGATTGAGAGGGACTGCCCTCACTTGGTGGAAATTTGTCCAAGATGAAAAGACAAAGGGAGGCAAGAACCCCATAACCAGTTGGAAAGGTATGGTGGCAAAGATGAAAGAAACTTATCTTCCTGATGATTATGAAGTGCAACTGCATAAGAAAAGGAAGAATCTGAGGCAAAAAGACTTAGAGGTTAGTTCCTATATAGAAGAATTCCATAAGCTATGCTTAAGGTCCCATGTGATGGAAGAAGAAAGCCTAAAAGTGGAAAGATATCAAAATGGCCTTAAATGGAGCATTCAAGAAGAAATTAGTCTCTTAAGACCCAAGACTGTCCACCAATTCTATCAATTAGCCCTTAAAGTGGAAGAGAAGTTAAAAAAGAAATAGGACTAAAACATTAGAGGTAGAGGGAGAGACAATAGAGGTCATAGAGGAGGATCTGGAGGAAGAAATCCTGAAGCTAAGACTCAGAGTGAGAATAAACTCACAGAGAATCAGGGAGAATCCAGTAACACTAGAGGTGGTTACAATAGATGAAGAGGTCTGAATAACAGTTCAAGAGGAAAGAATGATGGCCAAGGAAGAGGATCTTATTTCTCTTCTATGAAGTGCTATAATTTCCAGCAACTTGGGCATCCTGTGTATCGGTGTCCAGCAAAAATCTCTACTTCCCAAGGAGGAGAGAAAAGAGCTAACTATGTGCAAGAAGAGTCTTCTAGCAGAAAGACTTCAGATATCCCCATAGTATCAGAGATGGGAGAGCATTTGATGGTCTCAAGAACACTCCTAAAAGATCCCGTCAAAGAAAAGCCAAGCCAAAGAAGATCTTTTTTTTGAGTCAACTGCAAAGTACTCGGTAAGGTCTGTAAAGTTATCATAGATTCAGGATCTACTGATAATATTGTTTCTTTAGAAGCTATTGAGAAGTTAAAATTGACAAGGATTCCTCATACTAATCCTTATAAATTTACTTGGTTGAATAGAGATCAACATGTAATAGTCAATGAACAAGCTTGGATATAATTGTCCATAGGGAGGTATAAGGATAGAATTTTGTGTGATATCCTACCCATGGATGCGTGTCGTTTTCTATTAGGTAGAACTTGGCAGTATGACCGATGTGCAGTCCACAATGGAGCTGAGAATTCCTATTCCTTTAAGAAGGATGGCATGAATTTCAGGGTACAGTCAATCTTGGAAGAAGAGAAGGAAATAAAAAGAGGTCCCAACTTACTGGTGTTCGGTGAGAAAGAATTCCTAAAAACATTGGAAGAAGATGGAGTAGGATTTGCTTTGGTTCTAAAACCAAAAAATGAGAAGAGGAATGAAAGAAAAGAGTTGCCTTTAGAAATCCAAAGGTTGTTAACTCAATATCATGCTATAGTTAGTAATGATCAACCAGCTACCTTACCACCTAATAGATCCATTAGTCATCAAATTGACTTCATTCCTAGAGCCTCACTTCCAAATAAAGCTACTTATAAGATGACTCCACAGTAGAATGCAGAGATTTCTAACCAAATCTAGGAACTAATTGACCAAGGGTTGATTAGAGAGAGTATAAGTCCTTGTGTTGTTCCCACAGTCTTATCCGCGAAGAAAGATGGTACTTGGAGGTTGTGTACTGATTCCAGGGCCATAAACAAGATAACTATCCGGTATAGGTTTCCAATACCTAGGATAGAAGATTTGATGGATTGTCTTGGTGGAGCAAGATAAGATAGATCTTAAGAGTGGATACCATCAGATAAGAATTAAAGGGGGAGATGAGTGGAAGACTGCTTTTAAGACTACTAAAGGATTGTATGAATGGTTAGTTATTCCTTTTGGGCTGTCAAATGCCCCAAGCACATTTATGAGATTAATGAATGAAGTTTTGAAGGACTTCATTGGAAAATGGGTTGTAGTGTACTTAGATGACAACCTGGTGTTCAACAAGACCAAAGAGGATCATCTTAGACATTTGCAATTAGTAATGCAGAGATTGCATGAAGAAAAGTTGACAATCAACTTGGAAAAGAGTGAATTCATGAAGCAAGAATTGGTATATCTTGGTTTTGTTATCTCTGAAGGTAACTTGAAGATGGATGTAAGAAAGGTGGAAGCAATCTTTTCCTACACCGAAATCAGCTACGAAGGTAAGAAGCTTCCATGGTTTGGCACAATTTTACCGAAAATTTATCAAAGAGTTCAGTGAGATTAGTGAACCTATTTTAGATACCATGAAAGGAGGTATGAAAGCCAAGTTCCAATGGAATGAGCAGGATGATGAAGGATTTGAGCATCTGAAGAAGTGAATAGTGACTCAACTGATTTTGACACTTCCTAGTTTTGACAAATTGTTTACTGTGGAATGTGATGCTAGTAATATTGCTGTCGGTGCAGTATTGAGTCAAGAGGGAAAGCCAGAAGCTTTTCATAGTGAGAAACTCAGTGATGCAAAGAAAAGGTATTCCTCATATGATTTGGAATTGTATGCATTAGTGCAAGCACTAAGGAAATGGAGACATTATCTACTTCTAAAATAATTTGTTGTCTTTACCGACAATCAGGCTTTGAGTTTTTTGAGTTCACAAGATAAACTCAGTCACAAGCATATGAAATGGGTGGAATACATTCAAGTCTTTACCTTCACAATTAAGCATATGAAGGGAGTACATAATAAGGTGGTCGATGCATTGAGTTGAAGGTTACTCATGGTGCAAGAAGTTCAATTAATAAGTGTTGGCATTGAAAGCTTCAAAGATTTGTATCCAATAGATGAAAATTTTGCAACAGCATACAAGGTATGTAAAGAGTATCAAAATCATTTTCATAGTGAATATTCAGAGTATACTCTTCAGGATGGTCTTCTATTTAAGGGAGGACAACTTTGTGTACCAAGAGGTTCTATGTGAGAGAATCTAGTATAGGAAAATCATAATGGTTCCTTAAGTGGAAATTTTGGGTTGAATAAGACCTTATAATTGGTCAAAAGGTATTACTATTGGCCAAGAATGAATCAGGAATCTAGAAGTATTTAGAGACTTGTTTGGTTTGTCAGAAGGCAAAAGGGACTTCATCCAATGCAGGATTGTATCAGCCCCTTCCTATCCAAAATAGACCATGGGAATGCCTTAGTATGGATTTTGTTGTTGGGTTACCAAAGACCAAGCAAGGAATGGACAACATCTTTGTAATTGTTGACAGGTTCAGCAAGATGGCTCATTTTGTAGCATGTAAAACCACACATGATGCTTGTTACATAGCCAATCTATTATTTAGAGAAGCAGTTTGGATACATGGATTACCTTTGAGTATTGTGTCAGATAGAGACTCCCAGTTTATGAGTCATTTTTGGAAGACTTTGTGGCAGAAGCTTGGTACAAATATTTCTTTTAGCTCAGCCTACCATCCACAAACCGATGGTTAGACTTAAGTGGTGAACCAGAGCTTAGGTAATCTTTTGAGATTCCTTACCAAGGAGTATGGACAATCATGGGATCCATTACTTGCTCAAGTAGAATTTTCCTATAATGATACAGTCAATAGGTCCACTGGAAAGAGCCCGTTTGAAATAGTGTATGGGATTCATCCCAGGGGTATATCTGAATTAAGGGATCTTGGTAGCAATACAGAGAGGACTGGGTATGCTGAATATTTTTCTCAATCCATGAAGGAGGTCCATGAATTAGTTAAAGCAACATTGATAGAGAGTACCGCTCTTATCAAGCAGAAGGTAGATGTAAGGAAAAGAGATGTTCAATTTCAGGTTGGATATTCGGTCATGGTGCACCTCAACAAGGCAATATTGCAGAAAGAAGTTCCAAGTAAACTTCAAATGACGAAGATAGGCCCTTGTGCAATATTGGCAAAATATGGGTCTAATGCTTGTAAAGTTGATCTTCCTACAGACATAGGATTATCTCCTATTTTTAATGTGGCAGATTTGGTATCCTATAAAGGTCCAATTCCCGAAGGAGATTCTGATCTCGCAGGAGATACAGAGGATCTCAAAGTGCTTAAACTTCCTAATATACCCCAAGTGAAGGCAAACATGATTCTAAATTCAAGAGTTTCCAAGCAGACTAAATGACAAACCTATATGGAACATCTGGTCAAATGGAAGGGCAAAGCTAATCCAGAGGCTACATGGGTACAGGAAACTGATTTTAAGAAGTTAGGCATCAATCTTGACTTACTCCAATCACCTGGAAGTTGTTTTATTTTTTTTTGGGGAGTATGGTGCAAGAGCACCTAAGTTAAGTTACTCTGTTTTTCGACGATGTCCGTCCGTTTTTGTTCGTCAACAATGCTTGTCAATTTTTGTTCGTCGGCAATGCTTGCTCATTTTTATTCGTCGGTGATGCTTGTTGATGGTGTTTGTCAACGATGCTCATCGATGATGATTGTCGGTGTCTTTGTTTATTGTTAGGGTTGGAAACTGATGATGTTTCTGTTGTTCTGAAAAGTCAACACTGGTGCTCGGTAATGTCAGTTGACGACCCAAGAAATGTGGATGTGAAGTTTGTGACCAGCTGGGTCACTTGCAATGACTCTCTACGTGTCATTTTTGCTGGAAAGGATCAGGGACACCTATTCCTATTCTGGAAGGGTCATTTATTGCTCAGTTTGGCCGCCTTTGTAGGGTGGTTGAAGTTATCCACGAGTATCAGATATTTTGGGAGATATTTTGATGGATGTATATATAGCTGAAAAGATTTTGTAATAAGCAGTGTGATAGAGGAATACAGATAGATTAGAGAAGAAGATAGACACAAATTGTATCATCCTATAATAGTTTAGTTCTTGTGAATAAGAAAGAACATATTTTATGGATTTTGTGTGCAGTGTGTGTTATTTTGTTCTTCAGGTTGAATCCGTTGGTTTGGCTTGGGAGATGAACCTATCCTAATGGGTTCTATAGCATGAAATAGTATCTTTACGATGTAATCCCAGTCTAGAGAACTTGAGGTGAAGATCTTAGTGACTTCCTCAAACTGGGGTGAAGCAATACCCTATAAGGTCTGTGCAAGAGACCTTAGAGCACAGTCAAGCTGACTGTAGGCAACAACTAGACCTTAGGCAATTTTACATCATCTTTGTTGCTACTACTACTGAGCTACCTAGTCAATAGTGGACCTGGATTAATTTGTGGAGGTATGAAACTGACATGAGTGCATCTGCCCTTCGCCCCACCACCCCTATCATCTCCATCATCACCCTTGTCATCTGAGCCATGTCTTTGATCTCTATCCATAGGAGGGCCTCTACCACCTCTATCACCCCTCTTATCTCTCCCACCTCTCTCATCCCTTGCACCTCTGTCTTCTCTGCCTCTCCCTCTCACAGGAACATCATCAATAGGATCATAATCTAGTGCCTCCTCAATATGAGGTGCTATCTCATAAGGTGCAGTAAACTGTGGAAATGGATATTGAATAAGGTAAGCATTTTTGTGGCTGTAACTCTTGGATCTATCATCTCAGGATGGTAATCCCAATCAACTCCAACCATCTTCCCAATCTCTCGCAGTGCATTCTCATATGCTAACCGAGGACCCCACTGTGACTCCTCATCACAGATCTGTGCATATACGGTCAGATGATGTGGCATACCTTGAATCCTTCCATACTATCTCAAGACACAAGTAACAAGGAATATCTCAATGACATATCTAGTATTCCTGATCAAATATCTTCTCTAAAAGAAGAAAGGCACCTACCGCAGATCAGAATCCCACTCCTCACATTCAAGGTATGGTCGCCACTCGACCATTTTCACATCATCTAATAATTGGTGCCAGTATTCTAGCTTATCCAAGTGGGGTTGTTGTACATAACCAAAATACATATACACATATGGCTCCTTAAGTTCCTATTGTCTATCTACTATCGGTCATGTCACTGGGATGTGCTCTCAGGCCCAAATCTACAAAATGAGAATACCCACAATCATGCTCCGTTAATACTCATAAACAATCTCATGTAACTCTCTGTACATGTGAGCTAAGATACAAGTTCCCCATCTAAATCAGCGAGTGACACCGATCATATGCTCTATCATACCTAACCAACCACACATGAATCCATGTTGTCCGCAGTTAGACATCATAAATTCACCAACCAAACCAGCTAAGAACACAGGAAGTTGCTCATACTGAGCTAACATATAATCCTATGTCAGGTATTGTCATGTTATTAAAGGATCTACAAAGAATCTCTAAGCATCTACAATCGACACAGCTAAGCAAGACACAAAATGTACCTCTCATCCCATCATAGGAATGTGTAGGATCCGCCACACATCCTCCAGGGTCAATGACATCTCACCGGTAAGAAGATGGAAGGTGTTTCTCTCTGGGTTCCATCTCTCGGAAAGAGCAGTCAACAACCCGTGATTTATCCTAATATCGGGTAAATCAATCAAAGAATATAAACCAAGGTGACCAATAATATGTCACTCTGCATCAGTCAGGGAGCTAGCTAAGGCAACGAATCACGCAGGCTGAGGTCCTTGGAATGATACAACAGGGAAATTAGTCTTTTAGGTAGAAAATACAGACTTACATTAGTGTTCTAGCTACACAAAACATGTAGAAGATCTAACAACTAGTATTTTTAGGTACATAAAAGCAACAGAGTAAAAAATTCATGTTTTTCCTAGTCTTATTGGAAGAGATCCTATTTTTCCTGGATGTGAGCTCACCTCCCAAACGTGATCCTTTTTTGAAAGGATGCAATGGGGAAACTAGAAGAGATCATGTTTGCATAGGATCCCTATTCAAATTTTGGTTGAAAATAACCAAAAGTGACTGACTGATGGCTGACAAGATGCAATCCTGTTTAGACAGGATGTGATCTAGAAAATTTTCATTTTCCAAATGTAACATGGGATTTACTAGATGCGATTTGGAACCCCAGATGTGACTCGAAACTAATTTGCCTATAACAGGAGTAAAAAGTATTGAAAAAAGAAATAGAAAGTGTACAAAGGAAGGTCTTGATGTACTCACAAGGGTTGTGTAGTGTGTCGAATGCTCGTGATAATGTGCAAGCTCAAATCGATGCCTCTCGACAGGGACCACCATCTTCTCTCCAGAGCTCAAGAATTTACCAAGGATAAAAGGGAAAATGAATGCATAAAAAGTCATTTTTTAGGGTTATATTGATCTTTTAGGGCAAAATAGAAGCTCTGGAACCTCAAGAAGACTATTAGTACTTTATTATGTTCTTCTTTGATCTCTCAGGAATGAAATCAAACACAATGAAAATGTTTTACACATCACAATACAAATTTCGTGATAGTCCCCAACACATTTATAATTGCTTTATACATACATAAAATAACTCGCGGGCTTTAGGCAATCAGTTTTTCATGGTTCTCTATGAACAAGCTTCACATCACACATCAAAATCTTGGTCATACATCATTTTATCAGGCTCAAAATTACATTTTCAAGTAGTCAACTTGGTAAATTATGTTTTCTCTTAACTTTTTTCACTCAATCTCATCTTCTAATTGATTCTTCATTGATCCAATCAATTGTTCCATTGATATATCATTCTAAAGAGGGATTTCATTCTTATTCTATTCGATTTCATTCCTGAGGGGGTATGATCACACTAAAAATCAATCAAATTCTTCCTCAAAAAGAAAAAAATGAATTCATCATTAAAATACTAGGGGCATGGCAGTTTCCTTTGATCAAGTTGGGATTGTTGGATAGAAGGCTTCAGCGCTAAAGAAGAAAGTCTACAATCTCTCAGATATTTATCAAGCTCGTAGAAACATTGTACGAACCTTCATTCGATCAAGTTCAAAGTCAGTATTATCAATTATCATTCGATCAAGTTCAGAATTGATACCTTAGAGCTCTTATCAGCTTCGTATGGACCTTCGTTGGATCAACTTCAGAGTCAGTATTATCAATTCTTGTTAGATCAAGTTCAGAATTGGTATCTCTAGATCTGTGTTCAATCAAACTTCATTCGATCAAGTTCGAAGTCGATACTATGTCTTAAGTTCAATCAAGTTCAAGATTGGTCTCGTCAACTAAATTTCATTCAATCAAGTGCATAATTTTTAAACTTTTTGAAGTCAACATCAGACATTCTTTGAATCAATACGCTCCTCACACATCAATTCAAAGAGGAGAAAATGTTATCACCCTAATTTGGTCTACTTTAAATAAAGACCCCATTTTCCCTAAATGTGATCATACAGTCAATTATGCTAGCCCAACCATATGATTATTGGCATAATTCATCAAAATTAAAAATAATCTCTTAAAATCAAAGTGATTTCATCACTATCTCACGTGGATCACTTGCATGCATCACCAAAGAATCAATCCTCGCCTTTCCTCTCAAATCAACCCCGACCCTCATTTCTCAAATTATTCCATAAAAGGATTGAATTTGAGCTCAATAGGTCCATAATTTTAGAATTTTAATTGCACTCTTATGTTGTCCATTTAGTTTCATGAATGCATAGCTAATTAGATAATTTTTTCATTTTGTTCTTAATGAATCATTTTAGCTTGAATTACATGATAGATAGTATGAATTTCATTTGAACATTCCATTCTAGGACTAAATGTGTCACTGATTTTAAGCATAATCTGAGGGAAATTTTATAGCTTAAATCATACTCTTTCTAGATAGGAATCAATATGTATTTATTTGGCTTTCTCATGTTTTCAACTGATATGATTATTGCTAACCATTAATGTAATGACATGTTGAAGTGTTGTGTTGCAGCTTGTAGGTGCATAATTCACACACACACTACTTACCTTCATTCCCATGTGGAGTGGAAATTCCTAAGTTCAACAAATATGGTGGTTAATCTGATCCACAGAATCATATCCAAGAATTTTGTGTTCTATGCACAAAATTTATGTATGAACCTATGTACCTCATGCGTCTCTTTCTCTGGAGTCTAGGTGGCCAAGCCATAGAGTGTTTTTCAAAGTTACCCACTGGAATCAAAACTTTCGATGAACTGATAAATCTATTTTTACAATAGTATTCCTACAACATACAACATCCCGTGACAATGATCGATCCGTACTGTAATATCAAACAAAAAATTGGAGAGCCTTTTCTAACTTTCCTTCAATGATGAAAGAGACTCTTTTCTCAATATCCATCATACCTAAATCTGAGAAAATATATATATTCACCAACGCATTGCTACCCGCGTACAACTTCCTTATTGAGATGCAAGATCTACCCACTTTTGACAAAATAATTAAGAGTGCACTGAAAAATAGAAGACGTGCTTGTTAGAAAGGGTGAGGTCACCCTTTACAAGGAAAGAAAGTATGCTTCCAATTCTAAAGACAAGATAAAATATTGGAACAAAAAACAAACATGTGGTAAATGATGGAGTAGTTGATCACATTTCTCCTCAACCAAAGCCAATAATTTTTAATCTAACAAGTGACACAAAGGCTATAAAAGCTGTCGAGAATGCTGGTAAACCTCCTTCAAATGGAATCAATAATCTCATGAAGGAGAAAATTTGGACCAAACACAAGCGAAACTTCACTCCTCTAGATGAATCCTATGAATCAACGCTAAAGACTCTTATGAAAAATAAATTGATCACATTGCTAGACAACTCCAGACCATATGAACCAGAAGTAAAACTAAAATCATGGAGTGAAAATGACTACTATGAATTTGAAAGGAACAAGGGCCACAAGACTGAGGACTGCATGAGGCTCAAACATGAGATCCAAGATCCCATTGACAACGAAAAAAATGTAGTTGGAAATCATGCCATGAATGTTGATCATAAAGCATTCAAAAACCCCTTACCTAAGTATGAGAAAGGGGAAAACTCCAAGAAAGGTGTCCTAATCAATCACACATATGGCACCAATGATGATAATGTCATTCACATGTTTGAGCCAATATCTCCTGAGTATTGCAATGTCATCATTGTCAAGAAAAATGAGAAAGAGTGTACAACATCTAATGCGGTGACCCGCACACAGGTAAATGTCACCTTAAGAGGAGATGAACCTTCCAATCCCTCTACATCTAGTAACCAACCAATGACATCTAAACCTTCTAGATCAACCAACAAACAACCGATTGTGCCTACATCGAAGATATAAAACTCCAAACAACTTGTTTCATCTCATGCTGCTAACTACAACATTATAGAGAAACTACAAATAATGAATGCTCAAATCTCAATCTTTGAAATTCTCAAAGTCTCTCCAGCTCACAGAGAGATTCTCGACAAATCCTTCTATAGTTCCAATGTTCCTAAGGACTTGGACTTTAATCGGTTTCAATCCATGGTTGTTCACTTCACCTCACCTCACTACCTGTCATTTTCAGAAGAAGATGATAATTATTTGAGTCACCCTGAAGATCTCCCCCTGCACATTGAAGTCGTGATCCACAAGCATTGTGTCAAGCGGGTCTTCATATATGGAGGAATAGGGTTTAATATTTATACTTATAAGATAATAGAACAACTGATTTTTTTCAGAACATGTCATTGATCCTAAAAATAAAATAACAATAAATGCATACGATGAACATGAGATATCTTCCAAAGGTCTTGTGACTCTACCTATCAGAGTAGGTCCTGTCAAAAGAGAGGTCATATTTTAGGTGTTGGATCTTCCACTGGCTTACAACATTTTGTTGGGAAGATCCTAGATCTATGAGATGCAATTTGTCCCATCTACTTATCTTTAGTGTGTCAAATTTCCTTTCAATGGTGTTGAAGTCACCATTCCTGCAGATAATAGATATGCATGCAATGCATTGGGATAGTCAGCTGACACTCGCATTACAGATATTAGAGAAGCTTTGACTTCAGATTCAACCATGGAGTTGATGAAATAAATTGAGAAGAAGTTGAAAATCAAAGGCACTGATATGGGTGGATACATAGTGGGACCAATACTATCACTGACATCTCCTCCTACTTCACCCAGGTCCTATGGGAGACCTTTATAATAAATGAAACCATAAAAAAAACTAGAGAAGGAAATCTATGATGGTAGCTTTATCTAGGCAACTGTGCTGATAGAGGATGAAAGTGAATAGAAAGCCATCTTGGAATAACTATATAGAGAACTTGAGGATAATGATGTAAATAATTGTGAGGTATCCCCTAAGAAATATGGAAAGGGATATGAATTGGTTTGACAAATGCGTTATCCAGGGAAAGGCCCTATAGGATGTAATCAAAATGGACTCGTCGAACTAATTTCTCTCAAGAATGAAATCTAGATATACAATTGGCCTAGGTTTCTTATCAACTAAAGAAAGGAGAAAGAATAACACACCTCCTACAAGTGGGATGACTCTGATGAGAAAGATGAAGATCCTTATTTCATTCCTCCACGTATCTAGTCTCTTCTCAATGTGGAAGAAGAACAAAATCCCCAGGTCAATGCTACAAAAGAGAAAGTCTCAAAGGAACATCCAGTTGTTCCTGATCAAGAAGAAGCTTTGACCTCCCAGAAAAATCATGATGAAGGAGAAGAGGACATAACCATGGAAAAATTACTTAGAAGGACTCACTCTAATTGAGGGAACGGGTAGACTTCACTCATGTCTTAGATATCATGACCCAAGATGAAATAAACTCTCATGAGTATGAGTTTGATAGTCTATCTATAGAAACCCAAGATAAGGAAATTGATATAGTGCAATAATATGTAACTCCACTCAAGATAGGTGAAGGCTTGGGGATTAGGTCTGACGAGCTAGATTCTCAAATCCCTAACATGGGTTTCAATGATGGTGTTAGGGCTCACCGATTTGAATGTGTCTATACAAGGTACTAATCTAGGACTCTACTTAACGGTCCAAGTCTATGATGAACACCCTTGAACCCATCAGACCCTTTCCACACATGCATCGCAAACCTATTGACTAGAGGTTACAAGAAAAACCTATGAACATGCACACATTCCCCAATGAGTATGCATTATCATATTACCTAAATGTTGTTGAACTAGTTACATCTTCCACTAGTGAACCAAGCATGAACATGACTAAAGCAGATATCAAGTACCTCAGTTAGAAAATAAAAATGAAAAGAAACAAATGTTCTGAAGGAAAAACCCACATTGTATAAGTTTCACAACATAAAATTGTAAAAATAAAAGAGGCATCCAACGGTGAAAACCCCTCTAAGATGCTGAAGGATGGGGTACTTGATATCCTACCCAGTCACTTTCAAGAGTGGTGATTAGTGCTGATTGAGCCAATGCAACCTATGAATATTGGAACTGAGGAACATCCGCATATAATCCACTTGGCACAATCCATATCCGTAGAGGAGCTAAAAGAATTCACTGAATTCTTCAAGGAAAATAAAATCAACTTTGCATTGGCTTACTCGGATATGCTAGGATTGGATCCAGATCTTCTAATGTACCATATTTCAATTTCACCTAGAGTCAAACCAGTGAAGAAAAAACTCATAAAGATGCACCCTCATGTTTCCCTATTAGTGAAAGTAGAATTAGATAAATTAATCAAAGCTGGGTTCATTAGAGCTACTGATTACATAGAATGGATCTCAAACATTGTGCCTATGTCAAAATCAGATAAGTCCATCCAGGTGTGCACTAACTTCAGAGCTCTCGACAAAGCTAGTCCAAAAGATGACTTTCCTCTACCAATATTGACATGATCATTGATGTGACAAGTGGGTATGAGTTGTACTCCCTAATGGATGGCTTCTCAGAATATAATCAGATCAAAATTCCTCTTGAGGATCAAGCAAAAACTGCATTTACATGTTGCTGGGGTACCTTTTGTTGGAATGTTATGACATCCAGTTTGAAAAATGCAGGTGATACCTTTGAAAGAGCTATAACGACGATCTTCCATGATATGATGCACAAAAACATGAAATGCTACGTGGATGATGCTCTTGTAAATCCCATGAAAAGATCCATACATCTACAATATGTGGGAAAGATCCTAGACCAGATGGAACAATTCAGGCTCAGGTTGAATCCAAAGAAATGTGTATTCGGCGTAACATCCAGTAAACTGTTAATATACATCATCTCAGCAAAAGGCATCAAAGTAGATCCAACAAAAGTAAATACAATCATGGATATTCCACCACCAAATAAAATTAGTTAGATGAGAATGCTCCAAGGAAGTTTTCAATCTATCAGGAGGTTCATCTCGCAACTAGGTGATAAGGCACATCCATTTACAAAACCTCTACACAAGGAAGTAACTTATCAATGGGGTGAGGAATGTAACAAGAACTTCAATAAATCAAAGAGCATTTGGAAAATCTACTAGTTCAGATGCCTCCTACACATGGAAAACCATTGATCTTGTACATCTCAGCTACCACAACATCACTAGGGGCGCTCCTTGCATAAGAAGATGAGAACAAGAAAGAATGAGCCACCTACTATATCAGTAGAACCTTGGTCTCACATGAGATGAACTATTCAGTAATTGAGAAGGCTTGACTAGCAATTGTGTTTGCATCTAAAAAATTGAGACATTATATGTTGGCACACTTTATAAGACTAGTTGCAAATATCGACACACTGAAGTGTCTCTTGAGAAAAGCTACCTTAACTGGCAGGTTAGCTAAATGGGTCATGCTCCTCAATGAGTTTGACATTGAATAAGTTGAACCCAAGGCCATCAAAGGGAAATATATCATAGATCAAATGGCTAAAGCTCCACTGAAATATTATCAACCCATCAATGTTGAGTTTCTGGATGGATCCATTTTTCACATCACTCATCGATCCTAGAAGATGTTATTCGATGACTATTTCACACAACAGGATTCAGGTGCAAGTGTCATGTTCATCACTCCTCAGACATATTCTATTCCAAACGTGGAAAAGATCTTGTTCCCTTGTACAAACATCATAGATGAATATGAAGCCATGGTGAATGGATTAAACTATATTTTGAATAGAACATTTCCGAGTTACACATTCACAGTGACTCTCAATTGGTCATCAACCAAATCAATGATGCCTACCAGACAAAGGATGATAAAATCATACCTTATTAAATAATGGTTGATGATTTTAAGAGATAATTCACCTTCATCACGTTCCAAAAAATCTTGAGGACACAAAATAGAGTTGTCGATGCAATGGATACACTAGCTTCCTCACAACAATAAGAAGAATGCTTCCGCTATGAGTTCCTAGTGGAAGAGCTTCATTTCCCCTCTTATAACTCCCATGACTCCCACATTATATTTTCTTTCATAGGACATGCATCATCCCACTACAAAAATGTTTATGCATTTCCTCACTGTACACTCTCATATAAAATGACTTGTATAAATGAGGAATAGATGGTACTTTTCTTAGGTGTTAAGAAAAGGAAGAATCCAAACATATGTTAGCTGAGGTCCATGATGGTATTTGTGGTTCTCATTCTAATGGTTTGACTCTAGCTCAAAAATTGTTAAGAGCTAGTTACTATTAGCTAGACATGGAGAAGGAAGCAATTAGATATTCCAAGACATTTAAGAAATGTCAGCTGCATGAAAATCTTATAGATGCTCTTGCTAGGGAGCTCATTTCTTTTATCACACATTGGCCCTTTCAGCAATGGGAATATGACCTCATCGGTAAAATATATCTAACCTCTTCAAACAGTTACAAGTTCATCAAAAAGGACACAAAATATTTCACCAAGTGGGTCCAAGTAGTCCCACTCACCAAAGCAACTAGACAACAAGTGGCCCTATTCTTTTTGAATCACATTATCTTCGAATCTGGTATTCCTTCATCCATTATACTTAGAGTCTCCACCCAAAACTTAGTTGGGATCACAACACTTACAATTTGAATAATTGCAAATAGAGAACTCTCAAGGAAAACAAGTGACAAAGGTGAATCTTGAGTAACTCTATACTTCCAATGATCAACTTATTGGCTTGTTAAGACAATTTATTGTACTATCCCCAATAGAGTCACCATCTTGTTGGTGTTTGAAAACATTTATGCTAACTTGAGCTACCAATATGCCTTGAGAATGATGTTGGGAGTGGTTAGCTCCAAGTATAGAAGATCTACAAGACAAACGGACCAACTATAGGGACAAGAATACCCTCAGCACTTCTAGATCTACAAAACCAAGGCAGGTGCACCTAATCTAGATTAAACTCAGCTCTTTACAATGTACACACAAAATAGTGCACTTCTATGAATCCTTACATGCAAGGAAACTCAAGAATGAGCCCTCACAAATCGATCCATAGCTCTCTATGCATGGAGTTGCAAGATTTGTAAATTTGCTCTCAGCTAGAGCTATGAACTCATGACCTTGCCAATAAACCACACAACGAGAGATTCACAATGAAGACAAGGGCAAGAATGCCAATATCTCCAATGAATCAAGTGTATGAAATGCAATGCAAGCTAGATGATAATGCAAATTAGTCTATGAAAATGAAAG
>MU214489.1:172548-201421 GCA_018584345.1 Thuja plicata | reverse complement strand
TTTGATCAAGGAAATTGATATAATTGATATTGTTGATATTTGAAAATATTGATTCAGGGATTTGATAAATTGATAAAATAATAAAATGGGGCCCAAAGTCTAGGCGACCATTTTGGGGTGCATACATACAACACCTTTAATCTCTGGATTTTAAACAATAGATGAATGGAAAGTAAGTACTAATTCCAACCTAGCATTCATCGACTCTTCACTACCATGAGTGGAATAAGAAGAACAACTGTAAATATAAAGAACTTGTAAATGAGTTTGATTTAAATTTAGGCACAGAATATAGCCAAAACATTCAGATATTCATCTCAACAAAAATAATAATCCTAGATCAGTGCCTTATCCATTGGGCTAAATCCTAAACACAATACTGAAACTGAAACACCTTATAGGCAAAGATTCAAAGCCATGAACATAAGAATTCTCAAGATTACACACTACAAGATCCTCAAATAGATATCCAAACTGAATCAATGAAATGTCCAAAGGGATTAGTTTGACCTAAAATAAAATACCTATGGAACACACATATGCACAAGAAAAACTTATGCAGTAAGTCAGAAAACTTACAATTTAGTGAATAATCACAAAGGAGATACTTAATTCTGAGAAAAAATATATTGAGTATGATTAAATTGATTCCTAAATCAATATGACAAGGAGATATGCAATATGACAATATACAAAAGACCACTAATTCTCAAACAAGATTATATTGATTTTCCCCTAATATCTAGCAAGGCGTAAGATTTTATGAGGGGGATGATTGAAATGTTTAGCAAGAAATAGATTAGTAAATGATAGAGGAAGTGTAAGTAATTTTAAAGGACTCTCTTGTCAAGGTTATCAAAGCTAGGGATCGAGATATGGAAATGCAAAGCAATGAAAGGTGCATTGACATAAGGTGATGAAATGGCATGAAGGTCATGTGGGCTAAAGGAATGGACATGTTAAGAGGATTTTGAAAAGTCATTTTTGCATTTTAATATTAGTAGTTTTGATCCAGATCAAGGGCTCAGGATAGGACAGGGACATGATATTGATAGGATAAGTGAGATCAAAGGTGGTAAGGGATGATGGAAGAAGGAAAGAATAAGATAAGGTATACGGACCAAGGGTAAAGACAAGGATAAAAAAATAGGATGTGTGATACTTAGTAAGATCCTAAAAATTATCAAGATCAAAGGTGGAAAAGGGGATATGGATGAAGATAGTATAAACAAGGGATGATGGTGGATGAGAGATACAAAAAGAATGTGAAGAATAAGATTGTATGCCTGAAAGTTGCCTGCAATGTAGAGTGCAAAAGGATAATAAATTATGCATGACATCTGTTTGCCAGGTTTTCAATATGGTACCTCCCCAAGGTACCACCCAAGAGATTTTCACACAAGGACAAATTTACTTCTTCTTTTTTCATTTTTTTTTCTTTTTAAACAAAAAAAAATCCTTCAGAAAATAACACATAAATGATAGAAAATGAAGAATTCAATCATCTTGTTCTTTGGATAATTTGTTGGAGATTTGCCTTTGTGAAAATAGTTGACTATCTGTTTGTCATTGATGACAACATATAGTATACAACAGTGTATTGTATTCACTTTTCAGTATGGATATGTTGAAGCCTTGCACGGTTGTTTTTATGTTTCATACACAATTATTATACCATGTTCATACACACAGATTTAGAAGTTCAATAAAATTTGAGTCTCGATCACTAAAGAACTCGGATAAATATAGTGCTTGACATAACCTGCTCGCTCATGCCTGTGGATCTTGGTCATCATGCTTCCTTGACATGTATTGTTTTCTGGCACTTGACAGTTTTTCAGACACTCAACAGTTTGGCTCGCCGACTGGTGTTCTTGCAGATTTGGGAGACCGACTTGGTGCGTTTAATTCATGTAGCATGTGATCATGATGTGGATTGATCATGGGGATATGTGTGGACCTATTTGGGTCTTGGATCTTTATCCTATGTGCATTGTAATGGCTGACTGAGTCATTTAATATTTATTTTCAGGCTGACTTATGGTCATGCTAGTATATAAGGTGGTCTGGAGTAGAGTTATTGGAGATAGTTGTAAGTGGCTAGATAGAAACAACAGATTTCTTGGAGGCTTGTGAGCACAAGTTTAGATATGGTTTTCTTCCACTTAGCTATAGAGTAGAAGATGGTTAGATGAGAAGAGGAGAAGCCTGAATTTTTGAATTTGTGAGCAGAGCTAGTGGCTAAGGCTTAGGAACAAGGAGATTGCTTAGAGGCATGTGTGCACAAGTTTAGATCTTGCTGGATGTTTCAACCAGATTTTTGTGGCCTCTTGTTATAGATCTGGCTAGCTAGGGTTAGGGTTGAGTTAGATCTTGAGGGATCTTGTAGAACTACTATTTAATTTTTGATTGGCCATAACTAGGAAGGCCTTACAACTTGACACATTGCATGTAATCAGTTGTTTATATGAATAAGATCTCAGATTGTTTTCAGATCTATGTTTCCATTGTGTTGTTGTTTTGGCATCAAGGTTTGGACTGTCCATTCTTGGATCCTCCATCCTTGACTGCGTTATTATAACTTATTTAGCATGGGGTGTTTGGAAGGAGAGGAATAATCATATTTAGAGGGTTGTTTTCTATCTTGCATATATTGTGGCTTTAAAAATCCAAGCTTCTATTAAGGAAATTTTCTTGGTAGCTTGTAATATTGTAGGAGCTTTTGGTTCTCCTTTTGAGCCATCTCAATATAATCTCCATGTGGTTCATAGCTGGAAGATTCAATGACATTTTTCTACCCCTATTCTTATGTCTAAGCATACTAGACATGTAGGGGTCTGGAGAGCACCACTTATAGTTTGGATTAAGATTAAGAAAACTGGGGTAATGAAGGGAAATCCTAGACCTGCAGGTTATGGGGGAGTTTTTCGTAATCATAATGGTAGGTTTCTCTTAGAAGAGGTCCTCCCTTTGGGAACCCAAGTAAACCAATATGCTGAAGCTTATTCAATTAAATGGATCTACTAAGGTATGACTCAAAAGTGATTCTTTAAACAACATTTATTTTCTAAGAGGTATCTAGATACCAAGTTGGAGAATAGTTTTTTTTTGGTTTTGGACAAAATTAGCATGCTCAAATCCTTTGAGGATTTTAAATTTTTTCCATTTTC
Source organism: Thuja plicata (assembly GCA_018584345.1). Taxonomy (NCBI): domain Eukaryota; kingdom Viridiplantae; phylum Streptophyta; class Pinopsida; order Cupressales; family Cupressaceae; genus Thuja; species Thuja plicata. The sequence goes on along the minus strand of MU214489.1, from coordinate 198,251 downwards.
TAGGAAGGGAACATGGTTGCCTATAGGTTTTCTAACCTTGGTGTTTTACAATGTAATGTCTTATGGTGGGGGGATAATGATAGTATCCCCATGGATATAAAATTTTTAATTCAAAATTATTGTGAATATTATTAATTTGAATGAGTTCTGGGGAATGAGGGATATGGTATATAAACTCATGCAAAGTGATAAGATGATTTTTCCTTCCCTAGTGTGTAAATGTAGAGCCTCTTTCATGGGCATGGTTTATTGAGCATGTACCATCATATTTATGGTTTTGACACTCATCTTATCTCTATGTAAAATGAGATGTGGTCATAACAAGGTTCAACCTATTTCCTATAAAAAATGCACGAAAACCCTCCAGTGTACAGGGATGAACTTTTAGTGGGTGGTCATAATCCTTATATTAAAAAATATGATGGCTTTGACCTATAGTTCACCACCACATTTGTTGATGGTTAAACAAGGGTGTCCTTAAGGTGTATGAGGTTTAGATTTTTATTGATGATTCATTACCATCCAAGAAGTAATATATACAAGTTATCATTGAGCACAAGTTATTGCCTGCTAGTTGAGAAACAAAAAGTAGTTGAAGAAGCCATTGAGAAATGAGAATGAAAGAATGTATTCAAATTATGGTAAAATTCTCTCCTTTAATGCATATTTCTAGAAAATGTACCTCCAAAATAACTCAAATTTCACTTTTCCAAGAGGTTTGGTGAGGATATCTATAGTTTGGGAGTCTATGTGGTAGTACTAGAACTAAATGCGGTGGTGCATGAATTGCTCTAAAATTTAATGATATTAAACCTCTTTGTGCTTTGTACTCGCATGTAAACTTATATTTTTAGCAAGATTCACTGCCCACTAATTGTCTCAAAAGAGAACTAGTGGCTTGTCTTTACATGAATATGATATAACCCAATTTCCTTAGACATAGACCCGTGTGTAGTGTGATATACAACACCGGTGGATGAGAGAGAAACAATAATTTTTCTCTTACTTATACAAACAAATAGCACCAAATAAAACAAGAAAACTATTGACTGATGTTGATTTCAAATCATTTACAGATCTAGTTGTGTCGTCGAAAAATGGAAGCACTTCCATTTTGGACTGGTTTATCCCTCCAAGAAAGTGGTTTGGGGTCATGTAAAGCACCTTGAATGGGTCTCTGAGTTGGATCTGGCTTTTCCCCCTGTTCGGTCCCATTTCCCACTTCTCTCTGGCCTGTTTTTGGCATTTTAACCTGCAAATCTGAGATTCTTGAGCTACAAATCTGAGATTCTTGACCTCAGGGTCAAAGTCAACCTTTATGGGTGAAGGTTGACCTTGACCCTAACCTAGGTTAAAGTCAAACTTGACCCTGACCTAGGTTAGAATTGACCTTGATTCTGACCTAGGCTCCACGTTTCAAGTTTCTGGGATTTTCGGATGTCGGGCTTCGGAAATATTTAATTCCTGCTTTCGGGTCGGCTGTTTCGGTCTTCAGGGCAACAGATCTTGAAATTATATTTAATATATTTAATATAGGTCCACAAAATATATTTACAAAAAAGACTAGTGCCTTATCCTAGGTTATGGAGTCATTTTAAATATACAAACCCTTAACAACAACACTCACTTAGGTATACTTGAACATTTTAGCAGAAAATGAATATGCCTTACATATTCATTCCACATTTGCACTATAGATGTAATCAAGAAATTTGTAAATAAAAATAGATCTCATTGAGACTATTTTAAGGAATTAATTCTTTCCTTGAAAGAAACCCTAAAACAATTCTATTTTATAAAGGTTGATTCATTTATTCATAGATCCTTTCTTTGGAGTTAATAAATTTGGATCTTCCCTTTACGAAATTTGGGGTTAAGAGGACAATCTTACCTTCTCCACTATCTCAACATTATAATAATAACAATACATTCAATTACTACCCCACATCATTATTTAATCTTACATTCTAATAAACCTTCCTTTTTCTTATATTACACTAGCATATTTTGATTCAGCATATCCTTGCAAGAAGAACTAATTCTTCTTCTTATAGTTTGTACCATACTCAAGAGTATCAAAAACATATCAAAAAATATGCTTAACTACAATCCAATGACATTTCTTTGGCTCCTGCATTAACCTAGATAGATATATAATAGAAACGTATAAATTTGGTCTGGTATATATCAAGTAAATGTGAATCCCAACAATCTTTCTAACGAGTGTCACACAACCTTGAGGAAAATCTTAGAAACAAGTTAGTTGAGAACTTATCTCCATTGGAGCAGGCATATGCTTACAATCATCCATGTAAAATATTTTCAGGATGTTCTTGGCATATTTCATTTTAGAGATAAAAATGTGATGCTCCTACCAAATCTCCAAGCCAAGATAATGGTGAAGTAGTCCCTAATATTTCATATTGAATGATTTCTTCAGATCATGATTGGCATTATCAAAGAGATTATCTAAGCTCCCTATGATCACAAGATCACCCATATGTAATACAAGAATAATAATGTCAGTCGCAACCTTCTTTATATATAAATAAGAATCATAAGGGCTATGAATGAAACCATGCTACAAAAGGTCACCATTTATTTTTTTGTTCAATGCTTGAGGGGTTTGTTTAAGCTCATGTAGTGGCTTCATCAGACAACATAGTTTGTGAGGATTATGTTTATTGATGAAGCCTTTAGTTTGGAACATTTAAACTTCTTTGAGATTATCTTTCAAGTAATAAATATTGACATACACCTTATGAATCTTCCATCCTTTGTGCACATCCAATAAACACACAAATAAGAGGGGTTTGAGCTTTGTAATTGGTGTAAAGGTCTCCTCATAATCAATGACATGTTTTTGAGCATATTTCTTTTTCAATTTTTGATAGACCCATCCACCTTGCATTTTAATTTGAAATTTACCCATTTGTAGCCTATGGGTTTCTTTCTTGCATGTAGATCAAGAAACTCCCACATTTGATTCTTCATCAGAGACTCATACTCAAAATTGATAGATTTCTTCCAATGTATTTGATTAATAGTTTGATTCATTTATTCATAGATCCTTTCTTTGGGGTTAATAAATTTGGATCTTCCCTTTATGAAATTTGGGGTTAAGAGGACAATCTTACCTTCTCCACTATCTCAACAAAATAATAATAAAAATACATTCAATTACTACCCCACATCATTATTTAATCTTACATTCTAATAAACCTTCCATTTTCTTATATTACACTAGCATATTTTGATTCAGCATATCCTTGCAAGAAGAACCAATTATTCCTCTTATAGTCTATACCATACTCAAGAGTATCGAAAACATATCAAAAAATTATTCTTAACTACAATCCAATGACATTTCTTTGGCTCCTTCATTAACCTAGATAGATATCTAATAGAAAAGTATAAATTTGGTCTGGTATACATCAAGTAAATGTGAATCCCAACAATATTTCTATAGAGAGTCACACAACCTTGAGGCGAATCCTAGAAACAAGTTAGTTGAGAACTTATCTCCATTGAAGCGGGCATATGCTTACAATCATCCATGTCAAATATTTTCAGGATGTTCTTGGCATATTTCATTTTAGAGATAAAAATGTGATGGTCCTACCAAATCTCCAAGCCAAGATAATGGTGAAGTAGTCCCTAATATTTCACATCGAGTGATTTCTTCAGATTGTGATTGGCATTATCAATCAGATTATCTAAGCTCCCTGTGATTATTTAAACTTCTTTGAGATCACCTTTCAATTAATAACTCTTGACATACACCTTATGAATCTTCTATCCTTTCTACACAACCAATACACACACAAATTAGAGGGGTTTGAGCTTTGTAATTGGTGTAAAGGTCTCCTAATAATCAATGACATGTTGTTGAGCATATTTATTTTTCAATATTTGATAGACCCATCCACCTTGCATTTTAATTTGAAATTTACCTGCTTGTAGCCTATGAGTTTCTTTCTTGCATGTAGATCAAGAAACTCCCACATTTGATTCTTCATCAGAGACTCATACTCAAAATTGATAGATTTCTTCCAATGTATTTGATTAAGAGCCTCATGAGCTATATGAGGTTTATTTTTGTTCTCAATTGAACTCGTCAATGTTAAATTTACCTTTTTGGCTACTTTTCTTGTAGATTCATAACACTTGTGAAATAAGTATGCTCTAGTACTATCTACCCAAGAATTTTCCAAGAAAGAAAAGTAATAACAATATCAAGGTATCTATACCTTCTTCACTTTGAGCTCCATAGACTCAGGCGAGTTTACCTATTTTATGCTTTATTTACACACAGAGTAACACCCAAATAGATTTACAGTGGATTTTACAAAACACTTGTTTTGTAATTTATTAGTTTTAATAAAACATAACATACCAGATTTAAAAAGTATTTATGAATGATAATATCCACAGACTATATTTACAAAAAATACTAGTACCTTATCCTATAGGTTATGGAGTCATTTTAAATATACAAACCCTTAACAACAATACTCACTTAAGTATACTTGAACATTTCAGCAGAAAATGAATATGCCTTACATATCCATTCCACATTTGCACTATAGATGTAATCAAGAAATTTGTAAATAACAATAGATCTCATTGAGACTATTTTAAGGAATTAATTCTTTCCTTGATAGAAACCCTAAAATAATGTCACAATCTCCCTCACAAATAGATAAATTGAAAAGTCCCTAACCATTCAATTTTAACAAAAGCTGAAATTTAGAACAAAGAAAATATAATTGGAACTTCAAATCTGCATGTGAACTTGTATTTGTATGATATCAAAATATTCAGTACATTTAAAATAAGCTTCAAAACACCTATTCAAATTCTTGGTCTAATATTAGAGTTTTTACAATCTTATCGATTCAAAAAATGGCTGTCCCTATTAAAGTAGTCTTGGAATCCTTTTATATGATAAGGATGCAACAAGTTTCAGACTACCTTGAGGAATATGTTATTAAACAACAACCTTTAACAAGAAAACAAAAAGATAACAACTGCATCGATGAAACAACAACGATCAAGATAGGTTTTTGTAACAACAAGAAGCTCACTACTTCTTCAACATAGCCTCACATCTATTAACATCTTTGTCACTTGTCCAGTTGAATGCCTTTTTCTGTTCCATCTTTGCAACAATATCTATCCACCTCACATCTACAACCGCTTTGGCATCAACAATAAACTTAACCAAATCAACTCCAACCTTAAACATAATATCCATCAAATGATTTAAGTAAGCAGTCTTAATCTATTTTTCCAGGTTCCCATATACATCCTCATTCATCCAGATGGGATCAAATTCTCCCTCCTAAACAGAATAGTTCTTCAACTCATTCGTGTCATCCTAAATTGAAGGGATCAATTCATTGTATCCTTTTCCAAATAATTGCAACTTGTTTTTGATAAAAATATCTTTTCCACTAAAGAATGCATAAGAGACATTAACTTCCTCTACCATTTTTTTAGTCTCAGTGATCTTTGGTGGGAAGTCATCACAATACAATATAGCATTATTTACTTTATCCATTAATGTACTCCTACCTAACCAAAGATTGAATATAGGTCCAAGGAATTCACAGGATCAGAAGCTACTTTTCTTGCATCTCTTAGTGAATTGTGCAATTCATGCTCTACTGATGCTTTCCATTTTAGAACATCCACTCTATGCTTTAAGAAATCAAGAACAAAAAAAGGAGCGTTAGCATTTTTTTCTTCCTCAGATTTCCCTTCTTTACCCTCCATAAGTGTTTTATCAACTTGATTTTCTGTAGATGCATCCACCTTATCTATTGTCAGCACTTGTGGGGGCTCATTTGCATGTTTCTATTTTAATTCTTCTAATTGTTCTTCCAAACCACTGTTCTTGATGATGACTTCCTCATAGTGCTTAGCAAAAACAATCATTTGATTGAAAGTTTTCTCATACCCTTTAGAAATATCCTTTATCTTTGTGAAACTCATGATTGAGACTTGAGTCATCAAATTAGTAATCTTTGTATCATCGGTGTTTTGCAAATTCCAAATCATTCTGTTTGCCTTCCTTTCCTCTCTAATATTAAGAAAATTTGGCTTTTGTGTAGGAGGATCCAAGGACCAAATAACCAATGTTGTTGATTTAGGATAAAAGCCTAATCCTCTCAACACATTATCAATTTACAATTCAGACTTGAACATTGCATTTTCTTGTTTCCTAATTTTATCAAAGATAAAAGTGGACTATATATATCCCAATCAAGCATAAAAAACATAACACTATTCTATACCAATTCTATTTCCTTCTCAACAGTGATCAACTCACTATTAGGATAATACTATTGCAGTGTTTTGACAATCTCTTCATTCCTCTGTTCACCATGCTCTTCAAACATTTGAATTCACTGGACTTGATAAATCCATCATCCTTCATGGAATCATTTGACATCATAACTCTTTCATCGATACTTGTTGCAAGGGCCATATCATTTTCTCCCTATTCTTCAGCATGTTTTATTTCTCTAAGTTGTGGTATGATCTGTCAAAAATATGTGCCCTATTATGTTTTTACAACTCTTGCTAGATCTCTTTTCACCACTGTTGTTGTTTCTTCAATATTTTGTTTCTTTACATGTAGCTCCTTAGAGGACACTATCTCATCACCACTTTCCACATCTTCTTCCATTTCTCACAAAGGCCTCTTACCATACAATGACTGTGTACCCTGAGATTCTTACTACAAGGCACCTTCACTGTGGAACTGTGGTACTTGTTCCATTAATGTCTCATATAACCCCAAAATTTTCTCAATCCTCTAAAATTATGGGGTATCAGGGCAGAAACCAAAGAAGGTAGGATCTGATTCTTTCCCTTCACCTTCTTCTCTCATTAGATCTTTCCACTTCCTTCTCCTTTCTTGGACCACACTCCTCTCTAATAAATTTATGACAACATCTTCATCATACAAACACTCATGATCTCTTATTCTATCCTAGGGAGTCATAGTTTTCAATGTTGTTTTAAGGAAACCTTTTGAATCACAAAAATCTAGAAACAATATTAACCAACATGTACTGCTTTAAAAAAATTATTCACCTCATCAAAGGATTTCTTACCAATAGAGAAATCAGACACTGCCCAAACTTTAGGGACAAATGTGCCTTTCTTATTCCCCTCTAAAGACTCCTTATCAACTAGGGTTATCTTCTAGATGAACTCTGAGAAAGAAATTTTTATTGGGACAAATCCCGGTAAAACATGTGGGGGTTAAGAACACCCATAGACCCTAATGATAGTAAAGTTATGAAAGAAGAAGAAATACTCCCAATTATGAGTATTTGGCCAACTTGGAACAAACTACCATGGAATTAGAATATTCCTCACATCAATGGATAATCTCTCTCTGTCAACCCCTAACATATCCATAATTGGAATAGCAATCCAATTTTTAAAATAGATAAAAGAGGATTGAGGAGACTTACTATCCCATACTCGAGTCTATCTCTACAATGACATACCAACTCAAAACTCTTATATGAATAACTCTAATTCCTTATCCATGAACTTCTAATTATAGAATAGAATCATAAACCTTAACATTGAATAGTGCTTGAAGGTAGGAATAAGACCACCCCTTTGAATTTCCGCCAACGCATTATGTATTCAATCCACCACATAACCAACATTATCATAATATGTATTCACCTCTAAGTGTTGAATATCCATGACCATCATCAGAAAATCAGTTGTCACCATTGTATCTTCATTAAATCCCAAAACCCTACATAACCCATAGATTGTACATATCATATAATAGTGGAGAAATGAAATGTCAAAAGGTGCTTTTAAAATTTAAGGGACCTTGACCAACCTCCCATCTACCCTAGGCATATATCTAGGCATTTCATGTTGGTTGATCACCTTGTCATGCCTTTCATAGTCACTTTTTATCTGTTCCAAGTCTATTTCTATACATATGGAACCATAAATCTTAAAGGCTTCCACAAAACTACGTCTGTCAATGGAAACTAGGACAATTTTTTTTTTTCCTCCTAATCACCCTAGATACAGGACAATATTGCTTTGCCAAATCATTAATTAATTCAACATCAACAAAGAGATCAGGTACAATTAAATTTTCCATATTAAAAATCTACTAGTTGCTCATTGGGACTGGCTTAACCCTATTATTATTCAAGTAATGTAACATAGAATTTCCAAAATGATTCAAAATGATTGGGTTTCTGCACTCGCACCATGAATCTTTCCATTCCATCAAATTGGTACTCAAAAGACTAGAAGTTCCTTGTAACAAGTCTGCAAATTCATGCAAATACTTATTTACCACCACCTCCCTTTTACCAAAATCCTTCAAACCTCCACTTGAGGTCACCTTTCTCATCTTGAAACTTGCAGATAGATACCTTTTTCGAGTTGATAGACAACTACAAATCCAACTCAGAAAACAATATCTGTTACAATGCTCATATATATTGGAAACAAAAATCAATTGCACAAAATCTACGCTCAATTATGCAATTTATCACAATCTGAATGTTGTCAACTCACCATTACTTCTCACACATGCGTGAATGGCTTTTAGGGACTGCAGCTAGTTGACACTTATTCCTTCTTTAAGTGCTAGTGCAAAACCCAAATGCACTCCTCTTCTATCGTATTGTCATTCAAATTTTACATCACCTAGGAGAAAAAGTCCACATGTTGCGACCTGATTGCTCAACACTCCCATTTCTTCCCTTTTTACATCTAGCATGTCGAAAAAATGCCACCTAAACACATGGAAACTAATCACAAGATCACATCATAGATCAAGATTTTTTCATTTCCTTTGCGAGCTAGAGACAATGCTATCAAATCCTCTTCACTCGTGAGCTCGCCACTCCTTTCTTCAAATATTATAACATCTTGTGAGTAAGTGATAATGGTTGATCCTCATTAAGCTCTTGAGTCATAGCCTTGCTAGAGCATATGGAATATTATTTCTCCATAAATGAGTATGCGATGAAAATTGATCTTTAATTAACATCTCTTCATCGCGATATGAAAACCTAAAACTTAAATTAACTTAAACACTTGAGAGCATGCGATCACTAAACATCCCAAACCCTTTTAACCTTTATCACGATCTCACAACCTACAACTTTAACTTCACTTAACACTCGCAAGCATGCAATAACCAAAAAAGTGACTAAGTTTTAAACCTTTGCATGCTCGCAACTTAAAATGCTAGACATCAACTAAATCAACAAGTGAGCGATTGAACCAACTAAACCACCAAATTAACTGTGTTGCATACTCACAGGATAAAATAACTTAGCTATCAACCTCTTGTGACCTTGTGACAACATAACATCTTCTTTGATCACTAATTCGCTACCTTAAATAACTTAACAAAACAAAACCCGTGAGCTAGCGATAGAGCTTAAAATTTCCATACTCGCAAGCTCGTGACATGAAATAACTTAACAAAAGATCACTTGTGACCCTATGATAAAGCTTGGTCTTTCTATTACTCACAAGTTCGCAACATAAATAGTTAACATGAATTAACATTCACGACCTTGTAGCATGACTTAAAAATAAAAGATATTACCATTAGATTTTGAAAACGAAGGCCTCAACTGCTATAATATTCAAACTTTAAAAAGTTTCACACCAAAGCACGCGAAAAAAACCCTTAGCCTTCATAACAAAATTTTGAAAAAATAATGCTAACAATATCTCTGACTGGGGAAGGTTGATTGTAAGATCAACACTAAAATTCAACACTCTTGGACACTAACCAAGAACTGAAGCCCTACAACCTACACACACCCAAACAAAACAAATAGTAACCAACCTAAAAACAAATATAAAACCTACTGTGAATGAAAGAGGAAAAATTATGAGAAATCTGGTTTCAAGAATTGTCCATGAACTGGCAATTCCTACATCTCACAAAAGGGCCCAACCATAAAGATTCAAATTTACATGCTTCCCTTTTTCTTCTTCTCTTGCATTCTACTGGAGCACCATATCATTGATCTAAAACTTCCTTTCAGTTGCTCTTTTGTCAAACAAGTATTTTGACTATTGTTGTATCTTGACTCTTCTTTTGTATTTCATTCCTTATTTATTCCATTTCAACCAATTGCATCATCCTATCCTTCATGGGTTCTAGCATTTCTATTTCTTCTACTTTCAAGAACTTGTAAACTAGTAATAGGATATTTAATGGCAGTCTTGCCCATGCTCCATAAACCATTTCAAAAGGAAAGACCCCTATATCCTTCTTAATTGTTATCAAATCAGACCACAAAGCCAATTTCAGTTTTGAGTTCCAATAATTCTTATTCTTTTCTGTTGGCCCACTTATAGTGCCCCAATTTAAAATTTTCAAAACTCAGCCAATATCTTGTTATTATTGACCAAAATGCGGGATTTGCATGGTGATTGATTCTTATCCTTGAAAATATCATGCTTATAAAGATGAAAAGTAGAAGCATAAATCTTTGAACCCCTTTGAACATGGTTCAAACTTGTTCAAAGTGGTTCGAGGGTGTTCAAAGTGGTTTGAGGTTGTTCAAAGTGGTTTGAGGGTGTTCAAACTTGTTCAGTCGGGTTCAATGCAGTTCACAGGTTCAAGATGGTTCAAATAGGGTACAAGGCATATTTTCTAGTGTGTTGGAATATACTAAAAAGATGTCTCATATTTTATTACATAGATTGGAAATGGCACAAACATCACATGATGTAAACTATAAAATGAAGGGAAATGATTCCTTACCTTTCATGTTGGCAATGCTGATTCATATCAACAATTAAATGTTAAAAGTACTACAAGGATGTAATTATTGTAGAATGCATGGAATACAGTTAGTGTGTGTATCTAATGAGGCATTCACATTAATGGTGAAGATTGCAATTTTATTATAATGGCTACACGATAGAAACAATAGAAATGCTGGAACACTATAGCGACTGTGTACAGTTTTGAAAATCTGAAATTCATCCAACTCATTGTGATCGTGAGGTGATGGAATATTTTAGATAACCCAATGGAATGATGTATGATTCACCTAGACATTAATATCAGTTCTAAGAAACAAGTGGTGGTGGCAATGGTGAAGTTTGAGTGCAAACAATGTGAAAGTTGTTGATAACATTAACACAAGTCTGATTTTTTTGACATTTTTATGTGCCTCTACTCAGAGATCCATAACATTTGACTTAGACATAATTTGGTCAATCGTGTTGGTTGCATTGGGTACAATTAGGATAGCTCCAACATATCTGAAAATGAAGGAAATCCAATGGTGGAATAATTATTTATGCCCCCCGCGCCAAGGCCTAATTTGACTGTCATAAATATTTTTAAATCCGCCCAGCAGCAAGAATTTTTATTGATGATTAATGTTTTCATATGCCACTTGTCCAAATATCATTTGAAGATGTTAAATTGTATCCTTATTAACTTTTAAATCAATAGTTTATAAAGATATCAAAATATAAATGAGAGAAGATCACGAGAGGAAAAAGAAAACAAAGATTAGAGAGGAAATGATTTTCAAGAATCGGTTACAGTAACCGAATAACTACCAATAAGATATTATTTATTGGGGGAAAGTTGATGAGATAGGGTTCCGATTCTTATTTTTTTGGCAGTCTGTGTGCTCCAACAAGGAAGAAAGATTTCTTATTGTAACAAGGGAAAGAGGGAATGCATGTAATGTTTTCAGTCATAGTTTTTGTGCAGGGACAACATGGTATTTGAGCCATTTGGTTATGTATTTGAAGAAAAGAAAGAAATATATATGTAATCTGTGAATTTGAATATTTTCTTTCTGATTGCGTGTAGTCTGTGAGCTATTCCAGTCATCTTTTTATGTTGTCCTACTCATTATAGCTGTGCATATGAATGTTATAAATTCTATTAGTTCCATTCATTCATTTATCTGAAAATAAAATATCAAATCTCCCTCTCATGCCCCTATAGTGGGAAGAATAAGTGAATGGTCTTTGTGCCATGCATTTAGTTTTCTTTTATTATTAAATCCACAATCGCATTCACACCATGTTGATGGGTGAATGTTAGTATGCCTTTGTGTCTTCTGGTTAAAGACATAACCTATATTTTAATTCATTGTAAATATTTCTAAGAGGGAGCTATACCTCTCAATTCAGAGGAAAGTTATAAATCCAATGATAACTTCTCCAGTTGTTAGTAGCGTTTGTACTTCTATTTGGGCATTTTGAGTCATTACGTGTTATTATTTTTGAAGTGCAAATTTGTTTACTAACATTTTCCAAAATATTCTTAATGATTTTTATTATGATTTTATTGCCGGACTCAGCCTGTCCATTTCCTTGAGGATGACAAGGTTAAGTGTAATATATAACTATTGATCTCTAAGATTTGTTGATCATTAGTGCCCCACACGTAGTCATTTATCCAGGCAGGTTACTTGGTCATCACTGCGGCCGAGTTATCCAGTATAGGCTGAGCTATCTGGCATAGTCATTGCCGGGAAGATTTATGGTTGTTGAGTGACTCAACAATCAAGAAAAAGTTGATCATGTTCATGCCGAACACCAGCGACTTAAGTGCCGAGTAAGATAGTTTTGACATACATATCTGGAATGACACAAAATTATAGGTAAATCATTTTGGGCTGACTTGTTCATGCATTTAATGATTTTAACAGAGTTAATTATGCATTTAATTGTTTTATCCTATGCGTGGCATGGAGCCAATCAGAAAATTAGAATGCCTAAGCGACATAAGCTTTTGATCCTGATCATTGATCTAGATCTAATCGCCAAATTTGTAAACTATATTAAGATTGCTTCTAAAACCCTAAAGCGTATGAGAGAAAATAGTGTATGCATACAGAGAGATGCGCTAAGAGTTATTTTAAGGAAGAAGCATAGATCTAGCAGAGTGATAGAGCAGTGAACAGCAGAGTAAAGACATATCAGATTATAAGATCAGAAAAGGTATTGGAAAGAAGAGGTTGATTATCAACATCAAAGTGCACATCGAAGGATCATATCTTGAGACATTCTAACAAGTGTATCGGGTGAAATCTCTTAACAGAGTGGTTTTAGCAGACCCTTCTAAATATCTTAACTAAGTGCTTACTTTGTTGTAAGTTTAAATCCTTTCACAAGGTAGATTGTAATAATCTAAGGCTCGTAACCGGGAAGACCTTTAACCAAGTAGATTACTTATTGTGATCAAAATTTGTAGCCCTATCAGGCACACTTTATTGCTGCAGTAGTAAAGATCTTTGTGGGTGTCATCCCCACCCCAGTTTTACCTATTTGGGTTTCTGGGTTACCAAAATTTTGTGTCATGAAATATTTATTTCATGTTGTGGATGCTAATAGTTGTTAGATTAATTTCATATATGTATGAATGTGGATCAGTTAGTTTTAAGTGATTAAATTTCAAGATCTGATTCACCCCCCTCTCAGTATCTTTCTTTCCCAATATTGTATTTCCAACAATTGGTATCAGCGCTCAGTTCTCCTACAAAAGGTTTTAATCAGCTTGAAAGTATAGATCTAGAGATGGAGATTTACAAATTGGGTAAAGTCATTGAGAATCAGAAGATTAAAATTCAGCTAGCATTACATTAGCCTGAGACAGCTAGACAAGATTGAGGAAGTCATTGACATCTAGGAAAGATTTGGCTAAACAAATGAATGATACTCATTATCAGGAAGAAGACATTGCAAATCTATTTCAAAATGGAGATTCTACTGAGAGTGATGTAGTAATTTCAGATCTACTAGAAAGGAACAATGCACTGTGTGAAGAAGTCAGAAACTTGAAAAGAGAACAAGAAATGCAGACAGTAAGACTATGTGAAGTAGTGGAACAAAAGAAGAAAGCTGAAGATGACAAAGTTATGGCTGAAGAAGATAAAAGAATGATGACTGTCAAACTTGATGAAAGGACACATGATGTACAAATGATGAAAAACAATCAGGTTGACATGGTGAATCAACTGCTACTTGCAAATCAGGAGATCAGTAGGAAAGACATGGAAATAATGAATCTAAGATCTGAGAACAATCAATTGAAGGATGAATTGGGATCTGAGAAAGAACTGAATGAAAGGTTGAACAAACCTGATGAAACTTTGACTCATTTTGAGAACTTGATGGAAGCATCAAGGAGATCAAAAGATTCTTCTGCATTAGGCCACACTAAACAACAGACATCTACTGAGAAAGGATAATCATCTAAGATTGGTGAAAAGAGGAATGCAAAGACAAAGAACAACAAACTTGTATGCCACCAATGTGGAAAACTAGGACACACAGCAAACATCTGTCGAAGCAAGAATGGTAAGTCAAATTCTAAACCCAAGTTCAAAGGTTATTTATTTAACTATAAGAAGTTTGGACATAAAGCACATGAATGTTGGGATAAAGCAAATGATGCACCTCCCACACCGAGAATCAATGGATATTGTTACAACTGTAAAAAATTTGGACATAAGGCACAAGATTACAGATCTAATGCTAAACAAAAATGGACATCAAAGACACAAGCAAAAGCACCAAGGAAAGGAAACACTTATAATTGGGATTATAACACAAGGGAAAGTTGTCATTATTGTGAAGAGTATGGACATGCAGTCTGCATAAAGACACATTTCAAAGGAAGATCTAAGAGTTGGATGAATGGAATCCTAGTTTTCTTTAGTTGTTTGAAAATTGGTCATACTAATAGGGAGTGCAAGACAAGAGTACCTGCTCCTATTGTTGAGAAAATTAGAACACAGGTGAACCAGAAATGGGTAAGGAAAAAAAAACCAAAGAGCAGTGAAACTACTGAAGTTGAGGTCACCCAATCCAATGGATCAGGTGATCGCACCATCTCAAACTAAGCAAAAGAGGTATGTAAGGAAATGCATTTAAATTTCATATCTTACACTAGTTCCTAACACATAAATGTGGCAAAGTCCATATCTGCATATGTTAAGATGCACCAGGACATATTTGAAGACATGTACTGAGTAAAAGCCTAATTGCACTACAGGTGCTGAGCATCAGTGGTATGCACTAAGGCCGAGCTCTTTAGTGTGTGTTCCTAGTTGATATGGTTGCCCGAGTAAGTTTTTGTGATGGCCGAGTAATTTTTTGTGATGGATGAGTATGGTTAGCCGAGTGGTATGCAAGTTGTGTTAGTCGGCCGTGGACAATTGTTTGGCACTAACCCAACGGGAAGAACATTTAATGCTGACCTACTTTGACCTTTGGAGTTTATAAAAGGACAGAGTCATTTATTCTTCATTCTTACCTTGCGATTTAGAATTTCACAGAGCGATTGAGGATTTGCGAACTTGATTTCTGCAAAGTTTTCTCGAGGATCTTTTTAGCGTGTTGTCGGCAACCTTAAAGTGAATAGTGTGAAGTGTGACTTGCTGAGGTACTTTATTCATCATCTTCGAAACCCTAATTTCTGAGATCATGGCCACAAGTCCTTCCACAGTAGTCAAGGATATGGAGAAGGAGTTGAGACAAGTTCAATTGGTGAGGAGCGATGCATGTGCACCTCCCTACTTCCATGTCATTCCAGAAAGTGCTATCCAGGGTGATTTGACTAGAGCCCTGTCATCAATTCCACCCAAGGTACTTATGATACATGATGTAAGATCTTGTTATATGGTTAAAATCGGTGAAGTCAGGGACAGGGAATTGAGGGAATTTTATAGAAAATTGTGTGAAAATGGAATTCTGAAAGATGAATTCTAACATCTAGCCGACAAAGGGTTAACTCGTACCCTAGAATTCTCGCAGGATTTTAAGATGGAATGGATTAAGATTGTCCTAAGCCGAGTACATGACATGAATATTTGGCTGGAAAATGGACCAATTAATATTACAAAAGACATTATTCATAGGGTAACTCTGTATCTGATTGTTAGCGGGATAAATGACCATGAGAGATCTGAGAAAGAAAGATATAGTAGCTAATACTGGAGCAGTTTGGAACAATAGAGGCATGACTATTTATACATTCAAGGATTTGGAGCTTGATTTCAAAGTAAGGGTAATTTCACATAAGTTCTATCAGTCGAGCCGAGTGGATAGGGTTCCATGTACGACAGTCAATCAAGCTTGGAAGATAGTGAAAAAGAATCATACTTACAACCTTGTCGAGCTTCAGTTGATGCAATTGGTAGAGAACCTTTCTTCAATGAGAAAGGAAAACAACTCATCATGTACGTTTGGTTCTTTACTAGTTTGTATATTCTTCTCTGTACAAAATTAATTTCCCACACTTGGAAATATTATTTGGAAGAAGGAAAGACCTATCAATCAGTAGATTAATGCATTCATTCAGCAATTAGGTAGCAACTTTAACAATATTATGGGAACATACTTTGTTGAATTCAAGAAGAGAATTAGGTTGAGAAGTAGAATTCCCAGTTCATTAGTGGAGAAACATTATGAGGAGATTTGTTTTCTAGTTGACACAGATTTCACTTATGTTGAGGCAGTAATACCTAGGGTATCATGGCTAAAGCCATTTCCTTATGAATTTAACATTGATGAGACAACTGGAGTAATCAAAACACTCCTAACAGAAGAGATTGATAGCTCAGTTAAACGATTTGGAAACTATGAAGAAGAAAAGGCCAAAATATCTATTAATTTGAAGGCTGGAACTATGAAGAGGAAGAGGAAAAATATTGTTAAGAATATGAAGAAAATGGTTGGGTTACCTAGTGATAAGGAGGTAGAGGATGCACCTCTAGGCCTAACTACTGGACAGGGAGAAGACATATCTACTGAAGAAGAAGAAGTTAGTGAATCCGAGGAAGAGATTCCTGTGAAAGAAAAAGGAGAGAAACCATCATTTGCTAAGGTAGCAAAGACGAGAAAAGAAAAACCTAAGGTTACCCCTCTTGGTGTTAACCATCCAAGGACAAGGGAATCAACTGTTTCATCTCCTACGGTAAAATCTAAGGTATATACAAAGAAGAATGTTGGAGAGAGAAGTTCTGGTAAAAGGAAACAAGTTGCACCAAAGGTTGTGTCGAGCCTACCTATGAAGAGACCGGGGATAAAACTACACTTGGAGTCAGATAGTGATGAAGAAAAGATAGAAACTGATGGACCCATCAACGTACCTACTGCATCATTCAAACATCCCACGGACATTGATTAGGTATGTAAGAACATCAAAAGTTTTGCAGGGTTATCTGGATTTAAATTTATCAAGTATGAGAAGTTAAAGATAGAAGATAAGCATAAGGTTCAGGAAGAAATTTTAGACATGATGAGAACTTTCAAGATGACACCTATAGAGATAGGAAATAATGTCCCAACATAACTTTATGAATTTTTATCTAGTAAATGGGAATATGCATTGATGACTAAAAGGCGGATAAGAGAAGCAACATTGGCTAGAGTTATCCTAGAACTAACCAAGAATTAGTTAGCTAAATTTGTTCAGGATAATAAGCATAAGTTTATACCTAAACTTAGAGCCTATGCTATTTTGAGAAATGATATTGAAGGAGTAGTACAATAGAGTACTAGGATTTGGAAAGAACTCTTTGGGTTGTCAGTCTCAAAAGAGAAGAAATCAGATGAAGGAACCTCAGAGCAGAAGGCAAAGGAAGTAGAGACCACCTCTGAGCCACATAAAGCATAAGAACAAATTGCTACTGAATATACAAAGACTAGAGTAGAACTGAAAGAGAAAATAGATACAGTGAAAACTGTGGATCTAACAAAAGATAGTCCAACTGACACCACAATTGATGACACTAGCAATTTGGATGCTGAGGGTCAAGATGAGATGGCAGACACAAGTATCGAATCACCTATCAAGGCTACTGAGGCCGATGAAGAGAAAGATGAAGAGAAAGAAGCCGAGAAAGAGAAGACAGAAGAACAAGAGGTAAATACTGAAAACCCACCTATTTTAGAGGTTGTGCAAATAGTTTTAGATAGTGGAGAGGAGATAAAGGATACCGAGCCTAAAGAACAAGAGGTTGTGCAAATTGTTGTTAATCTACCACACTCTGCTTCATCTACTCCCACTGGTCCTAAAACTGGGGGTATGCCTAATCATCAGACAATCTTGACTGAATTGAAAGATGTAATGGGAACTAACACTATTAAAGGAAAAGGAGTTGATGAAACAGAGCCGAGCATCAGCTCACCAAAACTCAGGAGGAGTAAAATAATTAAGAAGAAGTCTCCAAACCTAAATGTCACATTAGATGAAGTCATTGTGATTCCAAAATGGGATCCCAATGATTTGTCTTTTGAACAGATAGAGATTCTTCAAGTCCTACTTAAGAGGAAGAAAAGGCAAGAAGAAATGAAAAGAGAACAAAAACAAAAGCAAATTTTACATGACATCAAGGATATTTTGTGAAATCTTTTCACATGGAAGATGAAAATCCTCAAGCACCTATTCTGGAACAGTTAGTTCACATTCTGCAGAAGGTCAATGATGAAAACATTGAGGCTAATGAAAAGTTGTTGCAATAGTCCGAAAGAAAATTTGAGAACAAAGTCTTCGAGAAGATCTCAGCAGAGATTGCTACAAGATAGGTTGAACTTTCTTCTCTTGTAGAGATTCTCAAGGAAGTTGCAAATAATTTTTATTCTTTGTATAGAAAGTTATGTGATGTAGAATTATTCACAAAGGAAAATCTACAACTTATTGAGAAGCTGCAATTAGATTTGAAGTCAAGTGGTAGTTCATTAAGCATGGATGTTAGCACTAGCTCCATACACTTTAATAAGTTGACTCATACACAGAGAAGATTAGTCGAGATTATGGATGAATATGGAAGAATAAGAGAAAACTTAATAACTATTCAGAGTACCTTAATACCTCATCTGGAGGTTATTCAAAAGGAACATTCATCTTCAAAAGACTTAGTTAAGAGGGATTCTCATCTCTCTACTGCAGATAGTTTGGTGAGTCTAGCTACCGAGCTAGAAATCAAGTTACAGGTTATGAAGTATGTAAAGGACAGTTGGGATACAACATTTTCTTTAACATTACAACTTCATAAACATTTTTTGGATACTTATAACTTAACCCCACCAGCTATCAATGACAAAAACAAGGGGAAACTAATAAGGGTTCAGCACAAGAGGAAAAAAATCAGGTATAAATATTCTTGTTGAAGGCATGTATACTATGTAAATTTTTGTATGTAGTATGGAGTACATTCCTAGGAGGAGTACATTGTGTACTTAGGAAAATTTTGGATGGAAAGAAATAACAAGTGTGTTTTTGCCACTAATATCAAAGGGGGAGATTGTTGATCTCTAAGTTTTGTTGATCATTAGTTTCCCACACTTAGTCATTTATCCAGACATGTTAGCTAGTCATCACTGTGGCCGAGCTATCCAGTATAGGCCGAGCTATCCGACATAGTCATTGATGACTAGATTTATGGTTGCTGAGAGAATCAACAATCAAGAAAAAACTGATCATGTTCATGCCGAGCGCCAGAGACTTAAGTGTCGAGCAAGATATTTTTGACATACATGTCTGGAATGACACAAACTTGTACGTAAACCATTGTGGGCTGACTTGTTCATGCATTTAATGATTTAAAAAGAATTAATTATGCATTTAATTGTTTTATCCTATGTGTGGCATGGAGCCAATCAGAAAATTGGAATGCCTAAGCGGCATAAGCTTTCGATCCTGATCATTAATCTAGATCTAATTGCCAGATTCGTAAAGTATATTGAGATTTCTTCTTAAACCCTAAAGTGTATGAGATAAAAGAGTGTATGTGTATAGAGAGATGCGCTAAGAGTTATTTTAAGGAAGAAGCATAGATCTAGCAGAGTGACAGAGTAGTGAACAACAAAGTAAAGACATATCAGATTATAAGCTCAGAAAAGGTATTGGAAAGAGGAGATCTGTTATCAGCATCAGAGTGCACATCGAAGGATCATATCTTGAGACATTCTAACAAGTGTATCAGGTGAAATCTCTTAACAAAGTGGTTCTAGTAGACCCTTCTAAATCTCTTAACTGAGTGCTTACTTTGTTTCAAGTTTAAATCCTTTCACAAGGTAGATTGTAATGATCTAAAGCTCTTAAATGGGCAGACCTTTAACCAGGTAAATTACATATTGTGATCAAACTTTGTAGCCCTAATAGGCACACTTTATTGTTGCAGTAGTGAAGATCTTTGTGGGTGTCATCCCCACCCCAGTTTTACCTATTTGGGTTTTTGGGTTACCAAAATTCTGTGTCATGAGTTATTTATTTCATGTTGTGGATGCTAATAGTTGTTAGATTAATTTCATATATGTATGAATGTGGATAAGTTAGTTTTAACTGATTAAATTTCAAGATTTGATTCACCCCCCCCTCTCAGTATCTTGCTTTCCCAATATTGTATTTACAACAATAACAATACCATAACCCTCAAAAAATTCCTTGAATTTTTCAGATCTAAAATACATGGCATTATCCATTACTAACTTAAAAGGCACACCAAATTTGGTCAAAATATTATCTATCAAAAAATCCATAACCACTTTACTAGTTTCCCTTTTAGATGGAATTGCCACAATCCACTTAGTAAAATAATTAGTGGCTACTAATATCCAATTGTGAACTACACTTGACTTCTCTGCAAACTCACAATTAAAATCAATGCCCCATTGGACAAAAGGAACTTCTACTGATATTGGATTTAGCAAAAACACTCTTGAATATTTCATCTTACAAGAAAACCTTAGGCATGAGTATCTTTAAACAAAAAAGAACAATAGAATCTAGCTCTGATTATTTTATGTGTTGTAGTTCTTGCAAAATAATGGCCTCCACAAACACCATTATGTGTTTCATTTAGAACTCTCTCAGATTGTGATTTTTCTAAAAAAATAAAATTACATCTTTGTTCTTCTAGAACAAATCACCTTGAATGAGTATGTACCTCTGAGCTTTAAGTATGGGATTTCTCTTCTGATTATCAATCATACCTTCTAGACACTTAGTATTTTTCAAAAAATACACAATGCCAGTATATCATGGTTGCATTTCAATACTAATAAGCATTGTACTTACTGTCTGAACATTGTTTATTTGCACTAACTACATATTTATATCTCTCATAAGCTTGGCTAATCCAAAACCCCTAACCGACTTCATGATCTGGATCTCTAAATGAAATTATTAAATTTTGTTGATCCATCTGCATCTCTTTCCATTGACTTCAAATTGAGACAAAATGTCCTTCACAACAACATATGAAACATAAGAAATTACTTTTTCACATACCAAATAACGTCTAAAAGGTTTGACTGCCTTGACTAAGGCATACACTTGTTTCTTCATTATTTCATAGTTTAGTTCAATAGCCTGCTAGGACTTGCTGAAAAATGAAATAGGATGCTCAAACCCTTCTTCATCCTTTTGTAACAACACTACTGCAACAGTATGGAATGACGCAAAAGAGAAAAGAGAAAAGAGAAAAGAGAAAAATAATTTTCATAGTTAGGAGATTGTAACACTGGTGCTTCTTGAATTGCCACTTTTATTTTGTCAAAATCCCGTTGAGCTTCTTCATCCCAACTAAATTTAGTATCCTTATTAAGTAACTTGACAATGGGCTTCACAATCTCTGCAAAATTTTCAATAAATATCCTTACAAATTTTATCTTGCCCAAGAAGGATTGTACACCTTTAATATTTTTGGGAGCTAGCACCTTGTTGAAGGCTTTGATTATTTTATGGCCAATTCCGACTCCCTATTTTGACACTACGTGTCCTAATACTTTACCCTCTATCATAGAAAAATGGCACTTCTTTGGGTTTAATGACACTCCATATTCCAAAGCCTTCTTGAAGATCTTTTCTAAATACCTATAATGGTCCTCAACCCTTTTTGAGAAGGAACCAAGATCATCCTGATATATTACCATAATCACATTAATGAATTCCTTGAAAGCCACATTCATTTCTCTTTGAAAAGTTGCCCCTTCATTTATAAGACCAAAAGTAATTCTCACATAAAAATAAGTACCCCATTGATTCGTTAAGGTTGTCTTGAACAATTCCTATTCATTAACCAATACTTGATTATAATCAAAAAATCCATCCATCATTGATAACAGATCACAACTTGTAAGCTTTTGCAACATAGCTTCCATATTTGGTAAAGAATAGTTATCTTTCAGAGATGCTACATTTAGGTTTATGAAATCAAAACATAGCCTAATGTCACCATTCTTCTTCCTGAATAGCACTAAGTTGCATACCAAAGATGAATGTCTTATTGGTTTAATTATCCTAGCATCCCTAAGCTTCATTAGTTCTTGTTACATTTTTGGAGCCGGTAATGGATTAACTAGTCTCTATTTTTTGGATAAAGGGCTTGACATTAGATTTTAGAGGAATTTCATGTTGGAATAGATCCTCCTTGTAATCCTTAAGATCCGCATAGGACCAGGAAAAAAACATGCTCATACTTTTTTAATGGATTAATCAAATTAACTCTTATATGAGGGGCTAACTTTTTTCCAGTATATACGAACTTATGGACTGATTCTGACCCTAGATTTATCTCTTCCAATTCCTCCATTTTGGTTGAAGATTTTTGATACAAATGACTGTCATTATCACTTAACATTCCCTCTATTTCAACCAAGCCCTTAGGGATCTCATTTGTTTGCAACTAGACAATCTCATTTCCAAATATGGTTTCCTTGCCATTTGTGACTTCCACTAAGGTGTCACATTCAATTTTATGGCCTTCATAATTATCTGAACATTGAATGAATGTGAGAATGTCATTTCCATTTTCAAAAACTTGCCATTTATATATATTGTTAGGGATAGTAGGCTTGATCTTGGTCTCTATAGTAGAAATTCTAATGTTATATCATCATTTTTCGTAGCAACATTAGCTAAGAAGTTAGCCATGATGTTATTTGATCTCTCTACCCACTCAATGAAAAATGCATCAAATAATTCAATCTTGTCCCAAAAAAAATTCTTATATTGTTTCAAACTATCATTCTTAGCAACATACTTAGACCTAACATGAGAGATTACTAACTCTGAATCTCCAAAAACCCTTAAGAACTTAATATTGGAGCACGTGGTTCTCCATGAAATAGTTGAGTATCTTTGGGTAAACTTTCTCAAATAATATTGTAGCACATGGTTCTTGGTATAAATTAACTTCACTCCCATTGACATGAATGGTAGCATAGGACACATCTAATTATACATGGCCTCCAATAGCTGCAACCCATTTCATTAATAACAACATCCCATAGTGGGGTTGTATATCAACAACAACAATATCTATTTTAAATATAGCCTCAGGGAACTCAAAAATCTTGAATTAAACACCCTTCAAGGTCCCAACCACAAGCACCTCTATGTTGTTCATAACATAACATCTTCCAAAAGAAATTTCTACTCTCATACTCAACTCTTTGATAATGCCATAAGGCATCACATTTGTTGCAGCTCCAGAATCAATCATACATTTCTTTATCAACATGTTATTTACAAGTAAAGTAACATAAAAGGGATCTAAGAAGGCTATTGAGTAATTATGTCTCTAACATAGATCTGGGGTGTTTCCTACTCTTTATTTTTTCCTTTAGAGTATGTGCTTTGTGTAAAAGAATCAGGTATATCAAGTATATTTGAAAGTAATAAGAATGCAGCTTCCCTGTGTTTTTTTATCTTCAACATCTCAATTAATGGTACTGAAACCTTCATTTGTGATATAGCATGCTTGATATCAAATGTTGGAAAAATTATAGCAGATTTAGAAGAAACTTTACCTTTGTTATCCTTAATTTGACTTGACTTCTGATTAGGAACACAGGTAGTTGTGCTTGGACTCACAGGAGTTACTTTAAATTCCCCTTTCTTCATCTTACTTTCTTTGGTATTACTCTTATCCACATCCTGATTAGAGATTTTAGGGGAACTCTCTTTAATAAATATTGAACCAGGCTTACCTTGTTCTTGATCAACCTTTCTATTTATCATATTATAGGTGCTCCTAGCCTGGGCTATTGCAAAAATAGTGAGAGACATCACTTCTTCATCACTAGGTATTCAGAGCTGAATATGTTCCTGTTTGGTATTACTCTTATCCACATCCTGATTCAGAGCTGAATATGTTCCTATTGATTCTTCCAGGGATTGAGCCACAACACATTGGAAAGGAGAATGTGGCATATTGAAAGCTACACACCAAGGATGAATTGTCACATGTGCATTATTTCTCTTAAGTGGGTCATGAGTTTTCTTATAAGTTTTTTGTATCATTCAGATTCTCTGGCACATGCTTACCATCTTTTCAATTAGTTTTGTAAGGCATGCCTTGCAACCTAAAAGGCTTATCCTGCCTTTGATATTGTTGTCTATTATTTTGAAAAATCCTTTCATTCTTATTTACCATAGCAGTATGGTCTTTCATATAATTTACCAAAGTGTCCACTTTTTCTTCCTCTTTAGGAATCTTGCTGAACTGTCCCTTAGATTGTTTCCAGAGCCTACCATCATATGTTTTTCCAATTTTTCCTGAGGCTCTTCTATTACTTTCAATATTGATTGCCATTCTATATGCATCTCTCAATGTATGAGGTTCCTTATCCCTTAGTAAGTAAGCCATCTTTCCATCACGAGCATTAAAATATGTGGTAAGACACACATTCTCATCCAGACTTAACACTTGGAACAGTTTATACATAGCATACTAAAATATGATGTTGAAATCAGCTATGAGCTCATTTGGAAACTTGTTTATATTTTTGAACTCATTTAACATGAAACCAAAGTTTATTTTGTCACGATATATTTATTTAAAACACTTCTCAAACTGATCCTATGAACTAATACTGTTACCAGGAAAACCCTGATACCAATCTATGGCATCCTTAACTAAATATTGTGCAAATAACTTCATGACTGCATCTTCATGCTCTCTTTCATAGTTATTCATTTGATTAGTGAAAATTTTTAAATGTTCCTCTCCCGTTATGGCATTATTCCCACTAAACTTGGGGATCTTTTTTCTAACCTCATTGGGAATAAAATTTGGTTGGCCCGGATACTCCTAAAAAAAAATTGCCTATATCTTTCGAAATGAGTAGGTCTCCTCTAAAAACTAGCACCAAGAATGACTATTTCGACTAGCACTTAAGTTTTGGTTAACACTGCCTCCAAATGCAGCTCCATTTAAATGTGTTGCATAAACTTGAATTGTACACAATTCTTGGACATTTGTATTATTATTTGTTGTCTAAATTTTAGGTACAAATCCAGACTTGCCTTGAGTAGTTGTAGTGGTAGTATTAGCTACATTCATGTGTATAGAAGAGTTTAAGAAATCAATCTTTCTTTTCATTTCTGCATAAACAACTTCAAATTCATCTTTCTCCAACTGCTTCGCAATATCCTCCTTTGCCTTAGCTCTTTCCAATTCTATATAAAGAAAATAAATATTCTATGATGTTTCTTCTCTATCCTTGGGCTCATCAATATGTATGCTAGTAACCTTTTGTTTTCCTTTATCTAATTTTTTCTACTTACATTAGTTACTGGTGGGTCTTGTAGAGAAACTTGAGCCTTAAAAGGTTTCTCATTATCCCAATTAAGAATCTACTATAGTGCAGTACCCCAGACTCAATATCATATTTCTGTAAAAGAT
>MU214489.1:140565-171512 GCA_018584345.1 Thuja plicata | reverse complement strand
TCTCTCTCTCTCTCTCTCAGAACCATTTGTTCCTTCAATTCTCTTTTTAAACCATTAATATCTCAAAAAAATTCTTCTGGTTCAAGTAGAGTAATCTCAGAATCTGAGGAGTCATCTAAATTGATAAATTCTACATCTCCTTAGTTCCTAGCTTACACATAGGGGATGTTTATTAAAATTGAGGAAGAGTTTCCTATGTTTGAAATACTCCCACATTGAGAATCCCTATTTTTTTCCTTTCTTTGATTCTCCATCTTTTTTTGGACCTAGGTTACCCCCTTCTGCTGAGGTATATCCTTTTGTACAGGGGTGTCAAAAAAATTGTCAAAATACCCTAGAATATTTGACTCAGAGCTTATGGAAGAAGTAGAGCTCTTCTTCGGGAGAGTACTTAGAGGCTGACTTGGACCTGAGAATCCAGGTTTCCATGAAGAAGTATTACTAGATTCTCCCATTTTGGACCAATTTCTTCTTGGAGCTTTTAGGAGTTCACCTTCTAACATGGGCTCAGAGTGTTTCTTCATGTATTCCCTAGTTTTTCTCATCCTACTCAAAAAGAGGTTCTCACAAAACCTAAACTATTAATGAGTACAAAAAAACAATGAAAAACAAAAAGTGGAGCCGCCACACAAACTACCTTTGGAAAATTTGTGAGACTTCACTTTCAACACATTAAAAAAAAAATTAATGAGAGGGTAACATGTAAATGTAGTATTGACTAGGTATCAAATATTTTACACATAACAAATGAGAGGCTCAAGGAAAACTTTAAGTGCAAACTTTCCTCTCATTCCCCAATACAATCACCATTTATGTTGGCTACTTTTCTTGTTGATTCATAACACTTATGAAACAAGTATGCTCTACTATCTGCGCAAACATTGTCCAAGCAAGAAAAATAACAACAGTAACAAGGTATTTCTACCTTCTTCACTTTGAGCTCCACATACTTAGGAAGGTTCACCTATTTTCTTATTTATTGACTCACGCAAAGTAAGAACCAAGAAAATTTGTAGTGAATTTTACAAAACACTTGTTTTGTAATGTATTAGTTTTACTAAAACATAACATTACCAGATTAACAAAGTATTAATGAATGATAATAGCCAGTCCATTTACATAAAAGACCAGTGCATTATCCTAGGGTATGGAGTCATTTTAAATATAAAAACCCTTAACAACAACACTCACTTAAGTATACTTGCAGATTTAAGTAGAAAATGAATATGCCTTACATATTCATTCCACATTTGTACTATATATGTAATCCTCAAATTTGTAAATAAATTCAGATCTCATTGAAACTATTTCAAGGAAATTAATTCTTTCCTTGAAAGAAACCCTAAAAAAATCTCACAATCTTGCTTACAGATAGATAAATTGAAAAGTCCTTAACCATTCAATTTAAACAAAATCTAAAATTTAGAAAAAAATAAAATATGATTGGAACTTCAAATCTGCATGTGAACTTGTATTTGTATGATATCAAAATATTCACTACATTTAAAATCAGCTTCAAAACACCTATTCAAATTCTTGGTTGAATATCAGAGTTTTTACAATCTTATCGATTCAAAAAATGGCAATCTCCCTATTAAAGTAGTCTTGGAATCCTTGTATATGATAAGGATGCAACAAGCTTCAGACTACCTTGAGGAATCTGATGTTAAACAACAACCTTTAACAAGAAAAAAAACAACAACAACTGCATCGATGAAATAACAACGATCAAGACAGGTTGTTGCAACAAAAAAAACCTCACTACTTCAACATATCCTCCCATATGTTAACCTCTTTATCGGTTGGCCAGTTGAATTCATTTTTCTATTCCATCTTTGCAATAACATCTTTCCACTTGATATCTACAATTGATTTGGCATCAACAATAAACTTAACCAAATCAACTTGAACCTTCAACATAATGTCCATCAAATCATTGAAGTATTGTCAATCTGTTTGTCCAATTGCCCATTTACATCCTCATTCTTCTAGATGGAATCAAATTCTCCCTTTCAAACAAAATAGTTCTTCAACTCATTGGTGTCATCATAAATTGAGGGGATCAATGCATTGTATCCTTTTCAAAATAACTACAACTTGTTTTTTATCAAAAAATCCTCGCCATTAAAGAATGCATAAGAGACATTAACTTCCTCTACCATTTTATTACTCTAAGTGATCTTTGGTGGGAAGTCATCATTGGACAATATATAAGTATTCAAACTATCCATTAATCTTCTCTTACCTGACCAAAGATTGAATATAGGTCCAAGGAATATCATAGCACCAGAAGCTACTTTTCTTACATCCATTAGTGAATTGTGCAATTCATTCACTAATAATGCTTTCCCTTTTAAAAAATCGACTCTGTGCTTTAAGAAATAAAGAACAAAAGAAGCAATATTAGCATTTTGTTCTTCCTCAGATTGCCCTGCTTTACCCTCTATATGTGTTGCATCAAATTGAGTTTCTGTAGATGCATCCACCTTATTTGTTGTCAGCACTTTAGGGGGCTCATTTGCATGTTTCTATTTTAATTCTTCTAATTATTCTTCTAAACCTTTGTTCTTCATGATGAATTTCTCATACTTCTTAACCAAAGAAACCATTTGATTGAAAGTTTTCTCATACCTTTTAGACAGATCCTCTATCATTTCGAAATTCATGAATGAGACTTGAGTCATCAAATTAAAAATCTTTGTATCACTGGTGTTTTGAAAATTCCAAATAATTCTATCTACCTTCCTTTCCTCTATAATATTCAGCAAATGTGTCTTTTGTGTAGGAGCCAATGACCAAATAGGCAATGTCTTTGATTTAGGATCAAAACCCGATCCTCTCAGCACATCATCAATTTCAAATTCACTTGAACATTGTATTTTCTTATTTCCTAATTTCATCAATGATGAAAGTGGACTGTATATCCCAATTAGGCATCAATAACATATGAATATTCTTTACCAAATCTCTCACTTGCTCAACAATGATCAACTCACTATCAAGATCATACTCTTGCAGTGCTTTGACAATCTCTTCATTCTTCTATTTACCACCCTCTTCTAGAATCAGGTTCTGTCTTAAATCACTCTGTTTTAGTTTGATCAAGAAACTTTTCAATTCACTAGACTTGATAAAGTCATCATCCTTCATGAATTCATTTGACATCATGACTCTTTCATTTAGTCTTGTTGCAAGGACCATATCATTTTCTCCTTGTTCTTCATCCTATTTTATTTGTCTTATTTTTGGTCTGATCTGTCAAAACTATGTTCCCTTCTATGTATCATAGCTCTTGCTAGATCTCTTTTCACCATTGTTGTTGTTTCTTCAATCTTTTGTTTCTTTACAAGTGGCTCCTTAGAGGACACTGACTCATCACCACTTTCCACATCTTCTTCCATTTCTTATTATGCAATGCTTGTGCACCCTAAAATTCTTATTGTTGGGTACCTTCACTATGGATTTGTTGTACTTGTGCCATTAAGGTCTCATATAAACCCAACATTTTCTCAATCCTCTGAAAATATGGGTTATTAGGCCAGAAACCAGAGAAGATAGGATCTGTTTCTTTCCATTTAACTTCTTCTCTCATTAGATCCCTCCACTTCTTTCTCCTTTCTTGGACCACACTCCTCTCTAGTAAATTTATGACCACATCTTCATCATCCAAAGACTCATGATCCCTTATTTTATCCCACAGAGTCATAGTTTTCAATGTTGTTTCAAGAAAACCTTTTGAATAAAAAAATCTAGAAACAGTATTAACCAACATGTACTGCTTAATAAAATATTTACCTCATCAAAGGCCTTCTTACCAATAGAGAAATTAGATACTTCCCAAATCCTAGGGACAAGTGTGCCTTTCTTATGCCCCTCTAAATACTCCTTATGAACAAGGGTTATCTGGCAGATGAACTCCATGAAATAAATTATTGCTGCGACAAATTTTGGTGAAACATGTGAGGGCTGAGAACACCCATAGACACTGATGATAGTAAAGTTGACAAAGAATAGGAAATCCCCCCAATTATGAGTAATTGTCCAACTTGGAACTAACTACCAGGGTTTTAAAATATTCCTCACATCAACAGATAATCTCTCCCTGTCAACCCCTAGCATATCCATGATTGGAACAACAATCCAATTTTCAAAATAGATAAAAGAGGATTGAGGAGACTTACTATCCCATACACAAGTCCATCTCTGCAATGGCATTTCAACTCCAAACTCTTGTTTGAATAAATCTAACTCCTTATCCATGAACTTCTCATTATAGAACAAAATCATAAACATTAAGATTGAATAGTGCTTGAAGGTAGGAATACGAGCACCACTTTGCATTTCCACCAAGGCATTGTGTATGCAATCCACCACATAACCAACATTATCATAATCTATATTCACCTCTATGTGCTGAATATTCATGGTCATCATCAACAAATCAGCTGTCACCATTGTATCTCCATCAAATCCCATAACCCTACACAACCCATACATTGTATATTGAATATAATAGTGGAGAAATGAAATGTCAAATGGTTTCTTTAAATTGTCAGGGATCTTGATGATGCAGGAGAATCGTGGGTTTCCTTACTATCCTACTAATCTTAGTTCATTCTTCTAGTATGTGTCGAGTTGCAGTTCATGCCAAGTTGTAGTTCATGCCGAGTTGCAGTATGTACCAAGCTGTTAAGTGTTGGCCGAGTTTCTATTTGTGCTGAGCTTCCGAGTATTGGTCGGGTGTTCCTTCTATGCCGAGTGAACCTGATGCTCAATTCTTCTTGACCGAGCTTGTCTGTGATTGATTCTTGTTGGAGCTGACTTATGTATTTAATTTCTTGTTGCACATTTAATTTTTGGATCTTGTCTTGGGATGTGTGTGGATCGTTGGTGGTCAGCGTTTCTTCTTTATAATTCATTTGGAAAGTATAAATAAGGATTTCTAGGAGTAGGTTAGGTATCAGCTAGTAGAGTGAGTTACAGATGATGATATGAGAAGGTAGAAGATAGAGTAATTCTAGATTTTATAAATTCTTGTTGGTCGTAACCCGGGAGGCCTCACAATTGGGCATGTATGTTGTAATTACATGAATTAGAGCAAAGCTCATCCTTGGGAGACTGGATCACATAGAACTGTAAGCTAGATTTGGTTGTAGGGTGGCAGATCTATAGATTTGACCTATAACTTGCAGAGGGTTACGATCTTGCAGGAACTGTCAAGATGGTTCGAGGAAGAGGAAATGATGATAAGCCATAATGGACATGTTGAGAAAAATTACAAACACATTAGTTGTTGTGGAGACAACCCAGAGAATAGAAGCGCATCTTGATGATGTGAGTGATGATGAAGCAGTGAAACCAAATCCAGAGCCTGAGAAAGATCAAGATGAGGAGATATTGTTGAGATTATTGTCTAGGGCACATTCAAAGCCTGCTCTTGTAGTTATCCCTTATGATGGAAATTTGGATACTAATGTTGTGTTGGATTGGATCTATGATATGGAGAAGTTATATGAGTTTGAAAGCACTCCTGATAATAGGAAGGTGAAAATTATAGTCACTAGGTTTAAAGGTTATGTCTCACTATGGTGGGAGCATTTGCAAATTGATAGACAAAGAAGAGGAAAGGAAAAGATCAAAACTTGGTTGAAAATGGTGAACAAGGTGAAGAAGAATTTCCTTCCTGCTGATTATCAAGTTAGCTTGTTGAGGAAGATGCAGAACCTTGGACAAAAGGACATAACTATAAAGGAATACATTGAAGAATTCTATAGATTGGACATCATATCTGGACATGTGGATTATGAGGTTGAGAAATTTACAAGGTACCTGAAGGGACTAAGATCTGTAATTCAAGATGAAATAAGTTTTGTGAAATTGGATAGTGTGGAAGAAGCATATCAATATGCCTTGAAAGATGAGGAGATATTGACAAAGAAGTATGAACAAAGACAGAGAGGTCGAGGTGGTAGATTCCGGAGAGGTAGAGGTTGATCCTATGGTGAAAGTGGCAGATCTGACAATCATGTGCAAGATAAGGGTAAATCTGAGTGGAAAATTGAAGATAAAAGAAAGACTGAGTGGAAAGGTTGTAATTCTTACCGAGGAGGTACTATTTCCTACCGAGGAAGAGGTAGTGGTGGTTTAAGTGGTAATTTTTTTAGATGTGGAAAAGAAGGGCATAGATCTTTTGAGTATAGACAATCTGATGGAAATGGACAAAGTCATAAAAAAATTTGGGTACAAGATGATCTTGAGGGTTCCCCAAGTGGACCTAAGGCTGGAGAAAACCTCATGGTAAGGAGAGATTTTTGTAATAACAGAGTAGATGAAGAACATGTTCTGAGGAGAAGTCTTTTCAAGACTAGAAGTAAGATGGCAAGAAAATGTTTCAAAGTGATTATTGATACTAGAAGTTCAGCGAATCTGGCATTAGAGGAGTTGGTTACACAGTTGCAATTGTAGAGGCTAAGACACCCAAAACCCTATCATGTTTCATGGATGAAGGATGAGCATAAATTGGTTGTAAGTGAGCAATGTGTTGTGGAATTCAAGATCGGGAATTACTTTGATGAAGTTCTATGTGATATTATGCCTATGGATTGTTGTCATAGTCTATTGGGTAGACCTTGGAAGTATGATAGACATGTTGTGCATGATGGTAGATTGAATCAATATACTCTTTGGGTGAATGGGAAAAAGAAAACATTATTACCTTTGATTGAGGTTCCAGATGAGATAGACTGTACTACTGTGAAAATTTGCATGGTTAACGGAAAGAAATTTGAGAAAGAAATGAAGAAGAATCAAGTCTATTTTTCTATAATTCCTAAATGCCGAGTGACGGGGTATAGTAATGACCAAGTGACAAAAAATAGTAAATGTTGAGCGACAGAAGATAATGAAGACAGAGTGTCAACAAAAATTCAAAACTTGGTGAAAGAATACAAGGATATTGTTGCTAAGGATGTTCCTGATGTTTTACCACCGGTGAGAAGTATAAGTCATTGTATGGACCTAATTCTGAAAGCTAGTTTTCCGAATAAAGCACCATATAGATTGACACCTACTGAGAATGAGTAACTTAACAGACAAGTTCAAGATTTTTTGCAGAAAGGTTTGATCAGAGAAAGCTTGAGTCCATGTGTTGTACTTGTTGTATTAGCACCTAAGAGGAATGGAGAATTGAGAATGTATACTGATTCCAGAGCTATAAAAAAGATCAAAGTGAAGTATAGTTTTCATATGCTGAGGATGGATAACATAATGGATTGTTTGAGTGGAGAAAAATATTTTACCAAGATTTTTTTGAAGAGTGGCTATCATCATATCAGAATCAGAGAAGGTGATGAATGGAAGACTGCTTTCAAGACAAAAAAAGGTTTATATGAGTGGTTGGTTATGCCTTTTGGTTTGACTAATGTACCTAGTGCTTTCATGAGGTTGATGAATGAAGTTCTCAAGTTATTTTTGGGTAAGTTTGTGATTGTTTATTTGGATGATATTCTGATATTCAGTAAGACTAAGGAAGAACACCTTGAACATATTGGACAAGTGTTGCAAATATTGAAGGAGGAGAAGTTATTGATTAATCTGAAGAAATGTTCCTTTATGCAAGAAGAGATTGTGTATTTAGGATTTGTGATTTCAGCTGATGGTTTAAAAATGGGACCTGAGAAGGTTAAAGCAATTCTGGAGTGGCCTACACCTGAGAATATAGGTGAGGTAAGATCATTTCATGGTTTGGCTAGTTTCTACAGAAAGTTCATTAAGAATTTCAGTTTTGTTTTAATGCTATGACTGAGACTATGAGAGGAGATAAAAAGGATTTTAAGCAGACACGTGGAGCTGAAAAGTGTTTTGAGACTTTGAAACAAAAGGTTTGAGTTACCTATGTTAGCTTTGCCTGATTTCAATAAGGTATTTCAAATTGAGTGTGATGCAAGTGGTAGTGCAATAGGAGCTATGTTGAGTCAAGAAGGTAAACCTGTTACTCTCTTTAGTGAGAATTTGAATGATGCTAAAATGAAGTACTCGATGTATGATCAAGATTTTTATGCTATTGTTCAAGCTTTGAAAAAGTGGAGACATTATTTGATTCCTAAGGATTTTGTGTTGTATACTGATCATAAAGCTTTACAGTATTTTGGAAGTCAACATAAGTTTAATCAGAGACATATGAAGTGGGTTGAATATTTACAGAGTTTCACATTTGTGATCAAGCATAAGAGTGGAGTTACTAATCAAGTCACAGATGCACTGAGAAGAAGACATTCTTTGTTTTCTGAGATGAAGGTTGATGTTCTTGGTTTTGATAAGATGAAGGAGTTGTATGACACTGACCTTGATTTTTTGAAGGCATGGAGAGAGTGCAGAGCACCAAATCTGTCATAACAACCAAGTAAGTTTGAGGAGTATTTCATTCAATAAGGTATCTTGTTCAAAGGAATTCATTTGTGTATACCAAGAAGTTCCATGAGGATTAACTTGATTAAGGAAAAACATTATATGGTGGATTGGCCGGACATTTTGGTATCGATAAGACATTGAGTTTGCTTAAGGAAAAGTATTTTTGACCACATATGTATAAGGATTTTTAGAAGTGTGTAAGGAGTTGTGGAATTTGTCAAGTTGAAAAATGAGTAAGTCAGAATATTGGATTATATACACCTATTTATGTTCCCGAGAAACCTTTGAGTGACATCAACATGGATTTTGTTCTTGGATTACCTAAGATAGTCAAGGGGTATAATTCCGTATTTATGATTGTGGATAGATTTTCTAAGGTGGAAAATTTCATACCATGTAAGAAGACATTATATGTTGTGCATGTTGCTAAGATTTTCTTCAAACAGGTTTTTAGATTGAATGGATTACCAAAGAGTATTATCTCTGACCGAGATAGCAAGTTTATTGGTTATTTTTGGAGAACTTTGTGGAAGAAAGTGGATACTGAGTTGAGGTTTAGTTCTACATTCCATCCACAAACAGATGGATAGACAAAGGTTGTGAATAGAAGCTTGGGTAATTTGCCGAGATGTTTAGTTGGAGATAATCCGAGTAATTGGGAGATGATATTCGCACAAGCTGAGTTTGCATATAATAATTATGTGAATAGAAGTACAAGAAAAACACCTTTTGAGATTATTACTTGAATTCAACCTAGAGGAGCATCAGATTTGAGAGATATTGTTGGTGAAGAAAAGAGAAGTGCTTAAGGAGAAGTATTTTATGATTTTATGAAGTCTGTACATGAGGAAGTGAAGTTCAAGTTGGAACAAAGTAATTAAAAATATAAGGAAAATGCTGAAAAGTCTAGGAGACATCATGTTTTTGAATTTGGTGATGAGGTGATGGTTCATTTGAAGAAGGGAATATTTCTTGTTGGAACATACAATAAGCTGAAAATGAAGAAGTTTGGTCCTTGTAGAATTCTGAGGAAGTATGGCAGTGATAATGCTTATAAATTTAAGTTACCTGATGACGTGGATATATATCCTATATTAAATATTGTTGATTTGCATACGTAACATGAGTCAGATGATGAAGTTGTTATACCAGATGATTATCCTAAGAAGCATGTTGAGGAGGTTGAATAGACATTGGATCAGAGGATTGGTAAAAGAACAAGAGGAAAAGATTACTATTAATATTTGGTGAAGTGGAAGAATAGACCAGTTGAAGATACTACATGGATTTCTCAATCTGAGTTGGATTCAACTCAGGTTGTGAAATCTCAATGATTCAGGGGAATCATTTCTTTCAACCAAGGTTGTCTGATGCAGCAGCATCCTGGGTTGCCTTACTATCCTGCTCGTCTTTTTTTATTCTTACAGTATGTGTCAAGTTGTAGTTCATGCCAAGTTGCAGTATGTGTTGAGCTGTCTAGTGTTAGCCGAGTTCCTGTTTGTGCCGAGCTACCCAGTGTTGGTCGGGCATTCCTTCTGTGCTGAGTGAACCTGATGCTTAGTTCTTCTTGACTGAGCATTTCTATGATTGGTTCTTGTGGTTCTTGATCGAGCATTTATGTGATGTCGCATTTCTCATCTTGAAACTTGTAGACAGATACCTTTGTTCAGTTGATAGACAACTACAAATCCAACTCAAAACATAGTCTCTATTACAATGCTCAAAATATCTTGGAAACATAAATCAATTGCACCAAATCAGAGCTCAATTATGCAATTCATCATAATCTAAAAGTTGTCAAATCACTATTACTTCTCACGTATGTATGGATGAATTTAACTGACTTAAACTAGTTGGCATTTATTCCTTCTTTGAGTGGTAGTGCAAAAACCAAATGCACGCCTCTTCTATTTGTCTGTCATTCAAATTTTACAATGCCCAGGAGAAAAAAATCCATATGTCGCTACTTGATTTCTTAGCAGTCCCATTTCTTCCATTTTTATATCCAGCATGTCAAAAAACTGCCACTTGAACACATTGAAACTAATTGCAATGTCACATTATAGCTCAAGAATTTCTCATTTCCTTCATGACCTAGCGACAATGCTATCAAATCCTCTTCACTCCCGAACTCACCACTCATTTCTTAAAATCTTATAACATCTTTTCATCACGAGTTCACAACCTAAAACTTGAATTAACTTAAACCCTTGCGAGCATGTGATCACTGAACATTCCTAACCCTTTTCCAAATAATTCATCAAATTAACTGCGTTGTATACTCGTGGGTTAAAAGAACTTAAATGTCGACCTCTTGTGACCCTAAGACAAAATAACATCTTCTTTGATTGCTAACTCGCTGCCTTAATCATCTTAACAAAACAAAACCTGCGAGCTAGTGATAGAGCTTAAACTTTCCATACTCGCAAGCTCCTGATATGAAATAACTTAACAAAAGATCGCTTGTGACCCTGCCCAATAAAACTTGGTCTTTCTATTACTTGGAAGCTCGCAACATAAATAGTTAACTTGAATTAACATTCACAACCTTGTGACATGACTTAAAAGACAAGATATTACCATTAGAATTTGAAAATGAAGGCCTCAACTACTATAATATTCAAAATTTAATAACTTTCACACCAAAGCACGGGAAAAACAGCCCTTAGCCTTCATTAAAAAATATTTAAAAAACAATTCTAAGACACCTCGTTTCTTTCCTAACTTTGTGTCCTTTCTCCTAGGGAGAGGTCTAGAAGATAATTTAGTTGGGAATCCTTGATGCTAGTTTGAACCCATTTCAAATGTAGACACTGGTTCTGATTAGAATAATAATTCTTCAAAGTAACAAGATCAACAAACAATTGCATAATCTGACTATGAGTTAAGTCTATGGGAAGAGGATAGATCTTCCCTATGTAGCATATAGTGAAAATATCTCATCAGAAACCACATCTCGACTCTCATAAATATTATGTGTCTCAAGATCATGAGACAATAAGAATTTGAGCTCTCATTGTAACCCAAAGAGATGCATTGGAGTATTTTAAAATCATGCTTCTTCCTTTTGTGAGCTGGGACATACATATATGTAGAACAACGAAACAACCAAACACTCGAAGATGAGAAATTGAGGGTTTATAACCACTTTATACATCTTTGAGAATCTTATTTTTTAAGATCTTGGAAGGATATATATTGAATAGACACATAGTTGTCTAGACTACTTATATCCAAAATTGATCCTCCAAATTTATTGTACCAAGCATGTGCTGAGCCATCTCCATACAGTACAATTGTGTCACTCTGCAACACTATCCTGATGTGGTGTATAAGGAGTAGTCATGTGTTGTTTGATGCCTTGACACTTCAAGAAGTCCAAAAAAATCCTTAGAAGTTGTTAGTTAACATATTTGTTCTTCTTAAAAGAATTCTTAAAACTGATTCACAATGTCTAAAATGAAAGACAAACAAGAACTAACAGTTGAGCAGATGCAATGACTTTCTACAGTGACTCTCTGCTTATTTTGGAAGGTACAACTACCTTCATATGATGGAAAACAATTAAAACAAAATTGGATATGCTTTTGACCGAAAAGCAGAAAAGGATTGCTAACGTCTGCTTATGGCTATGGCACAGATGCGAATAACAGATTTATGAATAGAGGCACAAAGACAAATGACACAAAGTTCGATCCTTCCCACACCTACAGAGAATAACCAGGTTAATAGCAGCAATCTCTTTCAGATTATGTAAACACTTTAGATTAAAAGATCATTAAACATTCACACTTATAATCTACGGTAATATTATAACAGATAAAGTTACCCAAGAATGACTGGCATAAGAAAATCACAGCCACAAAGAGAATGAATAAGCACAAAATCTCAGAAACTCTCCTTTATTTCTCGGACAAAATTATAGAATTCAAAGCCTCTAATTCTGTAGAATAAATCAAAACTGAAACGAGGAAAACCATCTATTCCCTTTTACAATGAGGAACTCAGAAAAATCTCTGTGGACCTAACTCCCTTCTTTTATGAAAATTTTGATTACATCTTTATAATTTCCTCGAAAAAAGGCTTTTCAGTTATAGTAACTGATTCTTTATAACGTAATGTCTTTAAAAATTCTTAATAAATTAAAAAGAATCCCAACATAGCCTTTAAATTTCAGGAACCACAAAGTTAGGACATCTTGTAGACATTCCCGAATCTTTTAAATACTCATGAAGGCTTGAGTATACTAAAGGTATCTCCTGTATGATCTTCGAAAAGTTATGTCCATCTTCGTGGGCTCAGTTATGCGGTTTCTGCAGAGCGTATGTTTACATGCTATTATCAAATCCGACACCTTCACTTTGTTCCAAAGCCGTAAGCTTATAATCACTAAAAACTGCAGAGGCAGCCATATAAACAGAACTTTACAATCTTTTCAATAATCTCATTCGCGGTGCCATGCCGAACTTCCTATTTCTGATGGTGGCCGATCAGTCATATTAACAGAAATGACAATCTTGTCGGGTATACTAAAAGCCTCATCAGAATTATTGTATGCTTCAAACTCAATAGGCTATATGTTTCTTTAGGATTGATAGGGCGAGTATTTTTGTATCAATGTTGAAGATACATTTATGTTTTTTTTTTTTAGTTTACAGAATATCGTGATAGATCATGAGATATAATCTGGAATATTGAGTATTTTGTATCAATGTTGAAGATACATTTAGTTTATGAAGATGATTTTTATTTGTATGGTTTTTTTATAATTTACAGAATATGATGATAGATCATGAGATATAATCTGAAATATTGATAAAAATACATTCATAGCATCCAATTTGCAAATAATATATAGATTACTCTCATAAATTATAAAAGTTTTTTCATTGTTAATCAATGGACACCCATGACAATAATTTTTTATAGTGACAGTTATTTATTTCCAACAGTTCAACACGCTGATCAATAAAAATTAAAGGGTAACTATTGCAAACAAAATTGTATTAAGAGAGATTATACTGATCTGACATCTAAGGAAGAAAAACAAGAAAAAAGTGGAGTTTGACACTACTTTTCAAAATCCTATGCCTGCGCTGCCTTCAAAATAGACATCAAGAAAGCTAAAGTGCTGAAAACAACAATTTAGCATAAATCCCCACCCAAATAAACAGAGCTACCATCTATGACACTTGAATACAAAGAAAAACTAGTTCAATTTTCAATAGCATTCAAAATTGTATTCTACGACATACAAAACAAAATTTTATTGATTGAGAAAACAACTGATACAAAATATAAACTCTGTAGAGTTCTCCTGATATATCAAATATGTATGCTCAGAAAATTATATCAAAAAAGTTTCAAAAAAGACATATTTATAAGATACATCTCCTATAGTCAGTGAGAAGAGGTGGTTGAGAGACTTGGAGTATGCGTTAAACAAAATATTTTCTTTTGAGCACAAACAGATAAGCGTAGATCAGACTTCTCAACAGTAGGTGGTCAAAGGCAGTAGATGTTGGAGACAAAAAAGAGCATACCAAGATTCCTACAATAGAAAATGAGGACAATAATAAATCTGATTCTCCACAAAGTAAGGTAAGACAAACATATATCAAGTTTTCAAATCGGATTGTCTTCATGAGAGTTGGCTCCATTAGAGGTGGGAGAAAGCAATCTTCAATGGTGGTGGAAGAAATTAGGTTTAGTTCCAACGCTCTCCCTTAATTTCAACCATTTATTCTTCATTTTAACTTTTATTACATAATACAAACTCCAATATTTTATCTATGAATTCAAACAACTCCTTTGCTAAGGGTTTTTGCATATTGTTCTCCCGCCTCCCCCCACCCCTCGTAATAGCAGATTTTGTTGACCGAGTGAAAGAACCACCAAAGATATAGACATATGCTCTGGATGCCAACTCCCCCCTGACAGGCTATAGTTGCACAACAGAGGTATTGAGATCCCTAGATCACAGACAAAATGGTGCTATAGATATTAGGGAACCCTTGGTGAATTTGGCTCACCCAGGGTCTGGATCCATGTATGCTAGCCGCCCGTCACACTCCCATCAAATATGAATCACCTTAAGAAATAATAGGCATGGGAGAGACATGCACTGACTTGTTGTTGGCGAGTCTTCCTGGAGTGGGTTCTCGTGGTCGGTCTACGTTTAGCCAAGATCCACCTATAGAATTGTAGGGCCTGAAGTTGGTTGCTAAATTCCTTTGATCTGCAGAACTTCATACAAATTTCATTTCCATTTACTAATTTTCGAATGAAATGATATCTAGTATCATTATGCTTACTTTTCCTATGAAAAACATTATTCTTTTCTAATGTAATGGAAGATTTGTTGTCAAAATAAATCTGAGTCGACTCTTTCTATTCCTGTAGCAACTCAGTCAAAATCCTTCTCATCCAAACAATCTAACAAGCTACTACTGTCACTACAACATATTCTGCCTCAGCCGATGATTAAGTCACAATGGGCTACTTCTTTGATGCCCATGCTAGTGTACCCGATCCAAAATTAAACACATACGTGAATGTAGTTTTCTTGTCATCAGTACTACTTGCAAAATCACTATCAGAATATCTAGTCAATTTAAAATCTGAAACTAATGTATACAAAATATCAAAATTTGTTGTTCCAACAATATATCTTAAGATTCTTTTTTCACCTTTCCATTGGGTACTCACAGGAGACTCCTTTATCAGCGAGTCGGGGAGAATAAGAACTAAGGAATTCTCCTTTATCGCGCTGAACAATGGTTCGGGAATACAAGGCTGTTTATAGTGCTGGTCGGGTCCACTTGATGTTTTCTGCACTATGTCGGGAATTCTAAAATGTCCCGATCTCCTGACTTCCTACTAGGATTTCAAGCTTCTCAAATTATCTCATAAAAGCTATTAGGTGCGAACTAAAACATTGTCTGCCGGCTTCTTTTAGTTCCGAAGTTCACGAATGGGTCGATAGTCCGACTTTATGGTCTTCAAATAAAGAGATAGAGCCTTTTATTCTTGGGTGTTGGGGTGTAAAATTTAAAATTTGGCAGTTTTAGAACTCGCATAACAGAAGTGAACTACCCTTTGATTATATTGGAGGATAATAAGAGTCTTTTTGGATTCCTGCACAACCCGATGGTAAAAGTACTAAAAATAAGAAAATGCCTCACAATTTCTCATAATAAAATACACCCCAGTCATGCGAGAGAAGTCATCCATGAAAACTTCGAATTATTTACATCCTTGAAAACTAGGAAATGGGAATGGGAAGCCGAGCTCTCTATTTCTAGTCACATGTCTAGTGCCAAAGTCAATCAACCAAACATATATCAAGGCTTGGGAGGTTTGGTAGACAAGAAGTAAGTTCTAATTGCTGCCACAATTTGTAGCATCTAGTGTATCCTCATCATATGTTTGATCAGATGCCTCATTACCATCCAAGAAGCAATATATACAATATACCAATGAGCACAAGTTACCACCAAGCAGTTGAGAAATGGAAACACATAGTTGAAGAAGTCGTTGAGAAACAACAATATAAGAATGTGATGCAGGAGCATCTTAGGTCCTTGGCAATCCCGCTCAACCAAAAATTTGTTTGTTTTGTTCTTTAGTTTGTTTGGTGGCTGCTCGAAAAATACTCTATTGCTTGGGTCTGTCAGTCGGTTATGCTTTTTTCTGTTGCTCAAGTTCTGTCGCTCGGGCATGCTTGTTCATTTTCCTATTTCTCGGGTTTGTTTTCCTGTTGCTCGGGGTGTTCCTTGCCTGAGTCACTCTATTACTCAGTCATCCTTTGCCCGAGTTACATATTTTGGAGTTGGATATGGTGGCTGACTTCTTCAGTTAATTTTCGTGGCTTAATTGATTTGGGGTCTCTCATTGGGATCTATGTGGACCTAAATCTGGGTCTCACTTATGAATTTGAGCGCCGACCTCTCTTGGTGGACTCTTGTATATATATATTTGTTTCTATGTTCTTATTTTAGGGCAGTGGAGGAAGGAGTTCTAGAATAGGATTTGGAGATCAGATTATCTGTAAGCAGCTCCGTGACCTCGCATGTATGAAGATCAATTTGTAATTCTTTAAATATATGGCCCAAACTAGGAAGGCCTTACAGCCCGACATGTAATGAGTTTCATCAATTAATGAAAAGGATCTCTGTTGTTTTTTCTCTCACTGTGTTGTTGTGGCTTCCACATTGTGTTGCAAGCTGGTTTGGTAGTTGGGAGTGCCTTTGGCCTCATTATCAACCCCGCCTTGCATCAGGTAGTATCAGAGCACTGGTGAGATCAAAGTTCCTTCTTGTAAACCCTAACCCTAGTTGGTATTGTTGTGGGGTAGCAGATTGTGATCTAACCTACAATTGCAGAGGGATTCAAGATGGTTCGTGTGAGAGGAAATACAGATCTAGGTATAACTAATATGCTTAGATAGATGGTTGCTAGATTGGAAGCTGTTGAGACAGCCCAATGCAGAGGAATACATCTTGAAGATGTTAGTGATGATGAATTAGAAGAGGTTCAAGGTGAAGCTGCACCTACACCTGTGATGAATCAGGAAGAAGATAGATTCCTGAGAGCTTTGTCAAGTTTGAAATCCACACCTTAGTTTAATCCTCCTAAGTATACTGGAAAGTTTGATTCTGATGAATTGATTGAACGGATAACTATGAGGGAAAACTATTTTGAATATGACAATGTATCAGAGGATAAGAAGGTGAAGACTGGAAGCAAAAATTTGAAAGGTCATGCATCCTTATGGTGGGAACATCTGCAATTTGATCGAAAGAAGAAAGGTAAAGACAAAATAAAGGTATGGGATAAGATGATAAATAAATTGAAAGGCAAGTTTCTACCTTGTGATTATCAGATTAACCTAATCCAGCAAATGCAAAGTTTGAAGAAGAAAGACAAATCAGTAAAGGACTACATTGATGAATTTTAAATATTAGACATCAAATCTTGACATGTTGAAGATGAAGTGGAAAGAGTAGCAAGATACCTGAATGGATTGAGAAGTTCCATACAATATGAGATCATTTTGGTCAAGATGGAAAGCATTGAGGAGACATATCAATTTTCCCTAAAAGCCTAGGAAAAGTTGAATAGAACATATGGACAAAGACAAAGAGGGAGAGGCGGTAGATTCCCTAGAGGAAGAGGTAAATCTCATGGTGAAAATAGTAGACTTGAACCACACAAGTCAATTTCAGAAAGATCTCAAGACAAAGGAAAGACTAAATGGAAAGGTGGAAGTTCATACTGAGGAAGAGGTAATTACTCTAGAGGTGGTTATAGCAAAAAGGGATTCCAAGTAACTTGTTACAATTGTAGTGATGAAGGACATAAATCCTTTGAATGTACACATGCAAGCAAGAATGGTAGTAGTAGTAGAAATGCTTTGATACAAGAGGAGTCACCTAATGAAGCTTAGAAGGAAGGAATTCTCATGATCTGAAGGATACTATGGAGTGAGAAGGATAAGAAAGATCCTGTCAGGAAAAGTTTGTTCAAAACCAGATGTAGAGTTGCAGATAAAGTTTAGAAGGTAATTGTTGACAATGGAAGCTCAGAGAATCTAGCATCTAAGGAAATGGTTACAAAGTTGTAGTTGTAGAGGATGAAACATCCGAAGCCCTATCAGATCTCATGGATCAAATATGAGCATACATTAATGGTGAGTGAACAATGTTTTGTGAATCTAAAAATTGTAAAGTATTATGATAAGGTGTTGTGTGATATTATGCCTATGGATTGTTCTCACATCTTGTTGGGTAGACCTTGGCCATATGATAGACACGCTATACGTGATGGAAGGTTGAATAGATATTCTATTTGGGTTGATGGTAAGAAGAAAATTTTGTTACCTTTGGTTGAAGAATCTATTGGTGAGATATGTACATCTGTAAAAGTTTGTCTAATGGAAGGTAGATAGTTTGTTAAGGATTTGAAAATAAATGATATATGTTATGCTTTGATTCAACAAACCGAGTAAGAATACAAAAGATGACATTCCAGTATAATTTGAGAAGTTACTCACTGATTACAAGGAGATAATTTCAGATAATGTACCTGATGGTTTTCTACCAATGAGAGATACCAGTCACTTTATGGATCTGATTCCTG
The DNA here is from genome assembly GCA_018584345.1 of Thuja plicata. NCBI lineage: Eukaryota > Viridiplantae > Streptophyta > Pinopsida > Cupressales > Cupressaceae > Thuja > Thuja plicata. Next base: position 152,963 of record MU214489.1, on the reverse strand, counting down.
GAGCTATTTTACCAAACAAAGCACCACATAGGTTAACACTGACCGAGAATGAAGAGCTTAACCGACAAGTTCATGAATTGTTGAACAAAGGTTTGATCCGAGAGAGTTTGAGTCCATGTGTAATACCTCTTGTATTGGCACCTAAGGAGAATGGAGAATGACGAATGTGCACTGATTCTAGAGAAATTAATAAGATCATAGTGAAGTATAGGTTTCCTATACCAAGAATGGATGACATAATGGATTGTTTGAGTGGAGAAAGATATTTTATTAAAATTGATTTGAAGAGTGCGTATCATCAGACCAGAATCAAAGAAGGTGATGAATGGAAGACTACTTTCAAGACAAAGGAAGGTTTGTATGAATAGTTGGTTATGCCTTTTGGTTTAACTAATGCACTGAGTACTTTTCTGAGGTTAATGAATGAAGTTTTGAAGAAATTATTTAATAAGTTTCTAATTGTATACTTGGATGATATTCAGTAAGACTAGAGAAGAGAATTTTATGCATATAAGGCAAGTATTGCAGAGATTGAAAGAAGAGAAGTTGCTGATAAATCTGAAAAAGTGTTCCTTCATGCAAGAAGAGCTTGTGTATTTGGGTTTTGTAATTTCAGCTGATGGTTTGAAGATGGCTCCTGAGAAGGTTGAAGCTATACTTATTTTCCTACACCTGAAAAATGTCAATGAGGTAAGATCATTTCATGAATTAGCAAGTTTTTACAAAAAGTTTATCAAAAATTTCAGTTCTATTTGTAATGCTATGACTGAAACAATGAGAGAAGACAAAAGAGAATTTAAAAGGAAACATGGAGCTGATAAGGATTTTGAAGCTTTGAAGTTGAAGGTTGTTGAATTACCCGTGTTAGCATTACCTGATTTCAATAAGGTATTTCAAGTTGAATGTGATGCAAGTAGAAGTGCAATTGGAGTTGTGTTGACTCCAGAAGGCAAACCTATTGCTTTCTTTAGTGAAATGTTGAATAATGCTAAGAGGAAATATTTTATCTATGATCAAGAGTTCTATGCTATTGTTCAAGCTATGAAGAAATGGAGACATTATTTGATGCCAAATGAATTTGTGTTGTATACTGATCATAAGGCTTTATTTGGGTAGTCATAATAAGTTGAATTAGAGACAAATGAAATGGGTAGAGTATTTGCAGAGTTTCACATTTGTGATTAAGCATAAGAGTGGAGTATCTAACTAAGTTGCTGATGCATTGAGTAGAAGAATATCTCTATTGACTGAAATGAGAATTGAAGTTCTTGGTTTTGATGACATGAAAAGTTTGTATAAAAATGATCTTGATTTTTCTGAGTAGTGGAGAATGTACAGAGCACCTAATTCAAATCAATCATGTAAGTATGAAGACTATTTCATTCAAGAAGATATGTTGTTCAAAGGTATTCAGTTGTGTATACCAAGAGGTTCACTGAGAACTAATTTGATTAAAGAGAAACATAGTAGTGGATTGGCTGGACACTTTGGTATTGATAAAACATTGAGTTTTCTTAAGGAAAGATATTTTTGGCCTCAGTTGTATAAGTATGTTCAAAAATTTGTGAAAATTTGTGGAGTTTGTCGAGTTGCAAAAGGAGTAAGTCAGAATACTGGTTTGTATATACCAATTACTGTTACTGAGAAACCTTGGAGTAATATCAACATGGATTTTGTTCTTGGCTTACCTAGAAAAACAAGAGGTAATGATTCCATATTTTTTGTTGTGGACAGATTCTCTAAGATGACACATTTCATACCATGTAAGAAAACATCATATGTAGTACATATAAAAGATCTTTTCTTTAAGGAAATTGTCAGATTACATGGATTACCGAGGAGTATCATCTCTAACCGAGACAGTAAGTTTGTAAGATATTTTTGGAGAACACTCTGGAAGAAGTTGGATACTAAGTTGAAGTTTAGTTCTACATTTCATCCACAGACTAATGGACAAATAGAGGTTGTAAACTGAAGTTTCTGTAATTTGTTGAGATATTTAGTTGGAGACACACCAAGTAATTGAGATTTGATGTTGGCACAAGCAGAGTTTGCATACAACCATTCAGTAAATAGAAGTACTTGAAAGACACCTTTTGAGATTGTTCATGGAACACAACCAAGAGGTATATCAAACTTGAGAGATATTGTTGGAGAAGAGAAAAGAAGTGATGAAGCAGAAGAATTTGTTGAGTTCATGAAGACATTACATGAAGATGTAAAACAAAAGCTAGAGAAAAGTAATCATAAATACAAGGATAGTGTAGATAGATCAAGAAGACATAAAATATTTGAATTTGGTGAGGCAATAATGGTTCATTTGAAGAAAGGCAGATTTCCTATCGGAACATATGGTAAATTGAAGATGAAGAAATTTGGTCCTTGCAAAATACTGAGAAGATTTGACAGTGGAAATTCTTATGAAGTTGAATTACCTAATGACATAGATATATAACCTATATTCAATATTTCAAACTTGTATGAATATCACAAACTTGATGAAGAAGTGACAATACCAAGTGATTATCCTAAGAAGTAGATAGAGGAAGTTGAAAATGTTGGGTTTAATGGGAAGTAGTACTAAGAGGGGAGGGTTGAATCAGTACCTCTAAAACTTTTTCATGTTCTTTTAATCAATTAACCTTTGTAATTAATTGCATATCCATTCCATCTGAACTATACTATCTTTGTATAAGTTATATCAATTCATAACATTAGTAAACATATGATTCATTCATAGAAACATTTATGAACATAATTGACACATAACACAAGATATGATATCGCAAAAAATTCTTGTTAGGAAGTAAAAACTGCGGTGGGGATGACACCCACAAAACTTGACTATCTGCAGAATGGAAGGGGCCGGTTAAGGCTTACAATTTTGATCACTTTTGATGATCTACCCTATTAGGAGTATCGGTGGAGACCTGTTAAATTCTACTCTGTCAAGAGCTTTTAGCAACACTATTAAGTGTGCACTCGGTTAAGAGATTTGATATATGACTGTTAAATTCACCTTTCTTGAAAGGATTTCTTACACTTTGCTTCACTTGTTAGAATGATAGAAAATTACAAATTGACCTGGTAAGTGCAATCTCCTATTGCTGATAAAGATCCTATGTAGTTCACATACAAAATAATATCACCTTAACTATGATTGAATATTACCTCTGATTATCGGTTTCCTGTATTCTTGGTTCAGCTAACCAAATTCTTTTTTTTTTCTCTGGTTCTTGAAACTCTCAATTCAATCCATAGATGTGCTCGTTCTATTTTCCTCTCTCTTACACACATTCTAATGAATGATTACATCATCTATTAATAGATGGATTGATTTCATTGAGTTGATGATAAAAACAATGTTAACTCTAAGATCAGGTTTACAACTTGCACCTAGATCTCCTAGTCTATGTGCTTTAAATCAGTTAGACTGATTAAAAAACTTACATTAATGTTTCTTGTCTCTAAAGAAATGGATTTAAAAATAATTAAATATCCTATAAATAGAATACCCTTTCTTTATTTGACGTGGAAGTCAGATCAACTTTTTGCAGGCTAAAACTGACTTTCGGTTCTGTCTTTTGGTCATGCTTGAATGTCCTTCAGTTTTTATTATCCGTTGCACTGAATCTGTTTCATCAGTCTGCACTGTAACTCGCATTTCAGGTTCCTCTGTCGGGTTCCTCTTTAACTGTCTGTATTGTGATTTTCGGTTTACACACTTCCTTGTGTCATCGGTTTTCTCTATACTTAGTCATTTTCGGTGATCTGCCAATCTGATCTTCAGTTTTCCCTTTACTATCTTTTGGTTTAAGCTTGCCGAAAGTGTTATTTGAATACTAATGACAAATTAATGTCATCAATCTCCCCCTTTGACATTAGTATCAAAAACTGAATGTGCAAAATACTAACAAAATGTTAAGTATATACAACATATATAATCCTTAGTCATTTAATGACTCCCTTATGTATATGTCAGTATATCTGTACATATGATATGTTTTCCTTCTTCATATCACTGTCTTTTTATGAATATACATATACATATCTACCTTTTTCCCATTCTTAATAAGTGTACATAACATTTTTAATGATATTTTGTACAAGTATCATTTCCCCCTTTATTTGATATTAAGGGTAAAGGTCAATTACCTTAGAGCTTATCAAAGATGTGTGAATGAGAAGACTTCATGTCTTCCATCATTTTCTCCCATTTCTCCTTCAGGTTTTCTAGAGCCATTTTCTCAAGTGTTATCTTGGCATGCACATCATAGATGTTGTCTGCTACAAACATCTCGGGAGTTGCTATCAGTTGCCTTGTAGAACTGATATGTTGTTGTAGCAGTGTGAGATTTAACAGAAGTTGAGCCTGTAGCTCGATTACTTCTTCTCTGAATCGTGTCTCTGCTTCCCACGGCTCTTTCCTTAATTGTTTTACTTCTATGATCTTTTCATAATGCAGTTTGACTTCATTTTCTCCATCGATTGGTAGGCTACTAGCACTGTTTGCTAGATCTGTATCTAGCTTTTCTATATTTTCACTATTTTGTTGAGTGAACTTTTCAATTGTGCTTAGCTTTTGGATTAAGGTTATAGCTTCATATATAATGGGAACTAATTGTGATATGAATTCTGACAGTGTTACCTTATTTTTGGCCACTTCTTAGCTGATGTTCTCTAGAAGCTTTTGTTGACACTTCATTTCTGCTCTCTCCTTAATTACTTTCTCAGCATCAACATTTTGAGTTGTGATAGCATTGGTGAGGATAGCTAGTTGATCAATTATGGGCTTTCTTTGATCAATATCAACATCAGGTACAATCTGGTGTAGAATGTCTCGTGTTGTCTCTAGTACCATTGATTCTTTATGTCATTTCTTCATCTTTTCTTGTAATACCTTCCTTTGGCATATCTCTCCATATTCTTTAGTGCATCCATGTCAAGTGTAGTGGGGTCACACTGCGGTATTTCAATGATTTCGTCAAGTGTAACCTCCAACTTGTTCTTCTTTGTCTTCTTTTTCTTCTTTTATGACTCAGTGGAGTGTAGTACCATTGCTAATTTCTCAGCCTTTTCTATTGTACTTGATGATGTGACTTGTTGTGCTTCTTTATGCTGCTTTGCATCGGTTTCAGCTCGTAAGGTGTCTGCAGACATGTCTACATTCACCTTAGCATCATCTATAGCATGTTTGTCTGTTTTCTCAGGAGTTTTATCTTTTGGTTTGTATCCTTCATTTGAGTCTTTTGCATCATCTGCCTTGGTGTTCTCATTCTTCTCTTGAGTATCCACATCTTTGTCCTTATCTCCTTCTGTAACCTTGCTAGTGTCAGTTACATTCTGAGTATCTCCGATGTTTTACTGATCATCAGTGTTTTCTTTATTTGCTTCTTCTCCTGCATCCTTTGGAGTTTCCTTGTCAGGTGATTTACTTGATTCTTGTATGATATTGATAGCTTGTATCAATATTGGTAGTTTGCCTGGAATGTTCACCTGTGCTCCATCAATTATTGTGTCTTGTTCATCAGTTGTATCTTTTACAAAAGTGACATCTTCATCCTTATTGATTTCTTTTCGTGGGTCATCGGTAATGTCAATGACATTGGTGTCTACAACATTGTCATTTGTGTTATCATCCCATGTTTCATCTACCACATCTGCATCTTTGTTCCATGTTGTATCATCTTCCTCTTTATCCAGCTCAATGGACGTATCATATTTGTTTTCCTTATAAACATGTTGTTGTTGAAGGTCTTTGTCGGGGCTGTCTTTCTCAACTGGCCTATTCATGATATTGGACCCTTTATTGTGACTATCCTTTTCAAGTTCAATCAGCTTACCTTCAATAAATTTGTATGCACGTAGCTTCGGTGAGAATTCTTTTTTGTGTTTCTCCATCATTTCATGTATTTCTACCTTTGTTGATTCAGGCAGAATTAGAGAGACAAGTCCTCTCTTTTTGATTTCTTTCTCATTTGCCAACGCAAACGTCCAATGGGTAGATAATTTATCCAAGAGTTCCTATGGTACATAACTTCCTTCAAATTGCATGGGTACATATTTGAAGTTATAAATCTTAGCTATCATGGCTTCTTCAATTTTATTTTGATCTTCCTGATTTCTTTTCCCCCATTTTCTAATATGTGGATAAGTAATAGATCCAGAATTTGCAATGTAAACACAAATCTCATCAATTGTGTCAGGTTCCTTTACCTTGACATTTTCTACCTCTAAGGCTTCATCTCTCTCTATATCCTCTATATCCTCTCTGGTTCTGATGAATTTTCTACCCTTCTTATTTTGTCCTCTCTTCGGTGCAGGTGCTTTTCTCTTATACATCCTGACTTTTCATTTCTTAAGAGGTGAAGGAGTAGATTCTTTTGACGTTTGGCTTCAGGTCCTTGAAGTAGTTGTAGTTCTTTGTCTCTTTGATGGTGGACGAGGTGGTGAGTCTAACTTTGTTTCCTCTGAGTCAGTCTTTTCTTCATCTTTACCGACAGACACCTGTTCATCGGTTTCCTCCTCTTGTTCTATCTCTTCATCTTGCTCAGCTTCTTCCTCTTCTGTAGATCGAATCTTCTTGATATTCTTTACCATTTTGTCCTTCCTTTTCATAATCTTTTTTACTACTAGGCCTGATTTAATTCTTATCACGATTTTCCAGCTATGTTTTCAAAAAAATTATCTCATTCCTAGTCATGAACAAAGTGACCCATTTTTATAGCACGGTCCTTGTTTGGAACTGGCTATTGTTCAAATTACCATTCTTTATGTTTCTCCATTTGCAAGTAGCCCACCTTCCTTAAACATTAAAGACTGAGATGGGGGCACAGGCGATATGCTTGAATAGCTCCTCTTGTATGGCCGACTCTATGTATTTTCTTGTTTTTGGTGATGTGTTTCCTCCGTGATGTGCTGCTTGTTCTATTTTTTAAAATTTTATTTAAATGACCCTTATTGCTCTATTGCTACAAAGTGATAAAGGAAACAAATTTTTTTTACATTCCTCTATTTGTATCTCATTTCTTCTATATGCTATACATGTGCTAGTATTTATAAATGTGATTTTATGGTGTTTGATTCGGGATGATGCAAAATGGTAGCAACTATTCTATTTTGTCTCTGTGACGCTAGCCCAAAAAATTTATTCTTCGTGACTCTTATGCGACATCCATCCTTTGGGATTGTAGTTCTCCTACCATGGGGGAATGATGATATTTCATTTTCCTATAATATACATACATGTATTATCATATGATCATACTGACCTCTAACTGAGTAGATCCCTTATGTGCTCTCTTTTGTTATGCATTTCATTTTCCTTGTTTTTTCCTTTCTTGGGGACATCTCATAGTGTAAATGCTTTTTTTTGGATGCATGTATGCTCCATTAAAACCATTTCTCTCATTAAGGTATTTACAATTGCTTTAATCGGGGGGCATACACTCCATTCATTGTTTCACACTTTGAACACACACACATACAATGATTCAATGTTTCTTATCATAGATTCTTAGACTCATCCCACTTTCATTGGTCCTTTGGTTGACCGCCCATACTTGGTCCTTTGACTGACTTCTTTATGGACCCTTAGATTGATCTTCTTCGATGAGTTGACTAGAAGCTACGTAGCTTGCAAGAATTTCAATGCTATCTTTAGGAAGTTCCCTTTCATTTTCATGATCATGGTAAGGCTTCTCCTTACCGGGCTAGTGGTCATGTCCTCTTTCTCTCTCAAGTGATGCCATGATGGTTTTTTAGTGGAGCTCTCAAACAAGAAAAGAATATCTCTCCTTCTCCATCATTCATTCTTCTCTTTCTCCTTGCAAGTTTGATCAAGAATTTCAAGAAAATTCAAGATCTAGGGGTGGTATTCATAGATCCATGCATATATGAAGGAATCCTTGATGCTAAATCTCTTCTAAAAGGTAAAAATATACATTCAAGCAACAAACATCAAGCATTCTTCATGGATTTGAGTGATACAAATATCCATCCATGAGGGTAAATAAATTAACATGATACTGAGCCTTTGTGCTTACTTTATGCTTTACATTTCATGCTTTATATTTCATATTTCATGGTTGATTCCTAAACAAGGATTTCAGCAAGGAAAAACCCTTTAGATAACCTATTTCCCTATTTTTCTATGTGGGGGAACATTGAAGGAAGCTACAATTGAAAATCTGAACTCTGTAGATACTGACATAGGTCCCCATAATATGTAGAAAACATTCAATGGGTACACAAAGATTTAGGTATTCTCCACCCAGGTACAGGATGTTTTAGGAATTATACACCCTCAGAAATAGGATCAAGTTTTTAGGATAGACAATAGGCAGTCTTCAGGACCCAGATCTAGAAGTACAACTATTTCTTGGATCCTGATAGTCAGAAAACAGCAATAGAACATCTCCTTCTTTTCAAGGTACAGTTATCTTTATCACATTTCAATTTTCCTTTTAGCATTGAAATCTATAGATTTAGATAATTTAATTTATCTCCTTTGTCAATACAAACATAACACATACATTCATACACAGAAAAAAGGGAAATACAAGCCCCTAAGATCTAAATCTGGTATTGTTGTCACTTCATCCCTTTTGTGGTATCGGTCTAACTTGACTTGTGGTGGCTTCGTATTTCTAATATACACACAATGAATTTAGGGAGATCTTGCATCTAATTAGGTTATCACTATTTTCCATTTTAATTTTTTTTTCCATTTTTATAGCATTACCATTCAGGGCTTGAGATCTTTCATTTAACTGTATATTTCTAGAAATTTATCATCCATATTTGGATGCTAAAGGACCTATTAGGCCTCATTTTGGCAATTTAGAGGTCTAAATGCTCGTTACAATTTATCCTAGAAAGTTATATTTTCTCCTGCCACTCCTATTCTCTCTCTCTGTGCTCTCCCTGAAATTTGAGCCCATTTTGTTTGGTACACGTCGCCAATGGTGACCTATCCATTTGGTTTCGTGGTCCAAACTTACCCTAGGGATCGATGCCAACGTCCTCTTTTGTGATTTGCATTTATGGTCAGCCTGGATCAGATTTGAATCTTAAAATTATGGGGTTGTTATAAGAAACCTTATCACTCCACATTTTGTATCTAACAACTATATGCAAGCAATTTTTGGCAACCAAGCTATCAATATTTAAAGTAAGGAAGAGCAATTGGATTCAATATTTAAAGGAAATATTCCATGATCAAGATCTCCAAATCTCCATCTCTTCAAGATCATTCAAATATAAGGAAATCTTATCCATTTGATGCATGTTATTTTGATATGATGGCCAAGTAGAGGAATTATCAAATCAAGCAAGAAGATCAATTCATTCATTCATTTTCTCTCTCCTATTTGCAAGAGATCATCAAGCATATCTACATTTGAGATCTAGGAATGTAAATCATAGATCTATGCCTTTGTGAAGGAACCCTTGATTCTATATTACATTCCATGGTTAAATCTTTGGATTTCAAGCACATTCAAGAATTTACATTGATTTGAGCGATTTCTACATTCATTCATGAGGGTTTAGGAAAGGTAAATCATCACTTCGCTATTTTAAATTAATTTCCTTATGCATTTTGTTTCTATTTTCATGGTTGATTCCTAAACATGGGTTTGACTAAGGAAAATCCCTTTCCACAACCTTTTTCTCATTTTTCTGTGTGCAGTAACATGATATATATTCATTGGATCAGATCTGGACATATAAGGAATAGTTGTAGGTTATATGAAAGTTTCAGCCAAAACTTCAAAGACACATCACCAAACTCAACCTATTCTAGGAAGACATCGCGAAACTCAGTGTATCCCAGCCACTTTTAGCTCTAATTTCTGTCAAAGGTACATTTCATCTTCTGATTTCTGTTTCTATCAATTTCAACTCATTATCTGTCTGTTTTAGTCTATTTTTAACATCTTTTTATTGTCTTTTCTAATAGATCTATTACATTACCTAATCATTCTCATTTCCTTCATTTATATTACTCAAAGGAAGGACAAATCTGGTTCCCAATTAGAGTTTGAGTAACCTCTTGAGCCTATTGGGTGCATTCTTCCTTCCTTATGTAAAATCAATGAAATAGTGAAGTAAGCCATTTAGTACATTACCTGTTACATATTTCTCCCCATTTTTTCCATAGTACATTTTGGTGAACCTGATGGTTGTTACATAATTTTGATTTGGTAGTTAGATCCTATTTGCATGATCTCCTTGTATGCATTAGATTAGAAGATATATTTATCACATTTTATGCATCTATATGTATAGATTTATCTCATTATAGATCTATTTTGGTTATTAGATATACATTATATCCATTACATATTTCTAATTTTCATAATTAGATCTAGATATTTTTTGCATGCTTTACATTAAATCTTTTAATTTGTTAGTTAGATGTGCTTTTCATAAAAACATTGTTATTGTACATCTCTCCCAAATTTTACAATTGCATTAGATCTCTATATTTTTTTCATTCCCTTGTGCACAGGTGTTATTCATTTGAGTCCTACTTATAACATTTTAGTTAGAAGAATTCATACACTTATTGGTTCCTTTGATACCGAGCCTTCAATTTTTCCTAGGAATCTTGATGAGAACAACATGCATACTAGTGACATCAATCCTATTATGGAGAAAAAATCTTCTCATTCTTCTCATGATGAAGATGAGGCTTTAAGAGTCCCCCTATGCAAGTCCAAAAAATTTCCAATGAATTTGAGAAATTTGAACAATGGTTAGGACAAGAAAACTCTAATCTTGAAGTTTTTCTATTATAGATGGCTTAAGGAAGTTCATTCATAATGATGAACATGGTGGTAACATCTTACATAGTATCTCTTATCTCATTGATAATAATGTCAAGCCTATTAGAGATTGTGCACGAGAGATAGGTTTCATTCCATCTACCACTAGTGTTGAGACCTCTATGCCTATTTCTACCTCGATTCCTAGTGTGTCCACCTATGCTCCACCTATCATAACAACTTCCATTGAAAACCTAAACTGTACACATGTTATCATTCGTAACACTATTATTTCTACTATCCCTTCAAGTCTGCTATGTTTTTATTTACCTTCATCGATGCCTACTCACGATAGTGTTCCCTTTTCATATTCAATCATTCCTTCCATTCCCCACAATGCTCCAAACATTTCAAACATACCTCCCCTAGCATTCTCTACCGATTCTACCATTAATAGTTTGGATCAAACTATGTCTTCTTTAAAATAAAAAATTTCTTCAATGAATCAATCCAAGTTTAACATTCCTACTTGTGATATTCTAGTCCTTTGTCATTGGATATCATCCATGTCGTAATTCCATAATACATGGATATTCCTCGTCTTGAGACCTATAATGGTAAAGGTGATCCTTTAACCCATGTGAAAACCTTCCAAACATTGTGTAGTGATTGCTCTTGATAATCAGTTCATGGATAAAATATTTACAAGAATCTTTTTGAGATAAATCCTTGCAATGATATTGTTCTTTTCCTCCTTATTCTATTAATTCTTTTCAAAAACTTTCTAATGCCATCATTTAATAATTTCAAAAAAAAATTGGTATATTTTAGCATTTGTATGCTCAGATTTCTTATCTTGTACGTGATATTGATGTGCAACGTATTTTCATCACTAATTTACAAAAATACATTAGAGATAAGATTCTAGTCTATGGATTTTCCTATTTTACTTAATTATGTGTATTGCTTCATAATTTTAATCTTCAAGTGAGTCACTTCGATAGAACTACTCCAATGGCTCCAATTAATGAGAGTGATGTCACATCCAACAATTTTAACAAGTTTTAGAAACCAAATAACTTCATCAAGATCAATCATTAAACAAACAATGTTGATGAGAAAGTGGCAGCAACATCCAAAGGTGTGACTCATTTGTCATCTTTTTTTATACCTGCATGTAATTTTACTCATCTTTCTAAATATTTTCATAATGTAATTGTTATACACTGAATTTGCGCCTCTGATCTCAAGCTCTCTTAGTCTTGATAATCCAGTATAACATGGGAATCATCTCAAGGTTGTGGGACCTTATGCTAACCGAGATGAGACCTCCAGGTTCTAGGCTGGTTCCTCTTGGATAATCACCTTAATTTGCTTCTTAAACAGGAAAGTAAAAACTTGAGGGGAAAAGGGATAGAAGGATTGCATTAAAGGGAAATGACTGAAAGCAAACTACCTACTAGGTGATGCACCGAAATTAGGGCTTGGATCTCAGAATAGAAGAATGGAACCAATAGAGGAATCAGGTCTAACAAGTCACAACTCACTAGATAGGCTTGCATAAGTATTTCATAGGAAGGCCTGAACAAAAGACTCGACCTATGACCTGCAAACAAACATCCTTCTCTG
>MU214489.1:100533-134492 GCA_018584345.1 Thuja plicata | reverse complement strand
AGATCCAGCGACAAGGCGACCGTGAAATCTTGAAGTCGCGAGGCCTTTTAGTTAACTCACCTTTCTTCTAGCGACCCAGCGCCTAACTATCATCTTTAACTGCCACGGCTTGTCGCCTGATCGCCAGATGCTATCCCTCCGTCTCAAGACCACGCGACAAAGCCTAGTCGCGAAGTAAGGAGAACCAAGCACGAGCCCTTTGACTTTTCAAAACAATTTTTATGTGTCCTTCAATCTTTCTAGCGACATCCCGACTGACCCTTGTCACTGAGTCAGGAGTACTTTTCACATAGGGCACTTTTATCACCCGACCACGCATCCACCGTTGGATCATCTAAACTTTAAATCGGACGGCTAGCATTTAATCGCTATAAAACTGAGGGTACCCTTAAATTATCTCGCAATCCTGCGACTGGGGCAATGAAACACTTAGTCTCGAAGTCGCCTGATCCATCCTTTCTGTCTGGTGATCACCCGACTGAGGACACACATCCACCTGGCATATGCCACCTGTCACACGGCCACTCGTTACTTTTCTGCACACTGGAATGCTGAGTCACCTCTCTGGTTCTGGCGACAAGGCGACCAAGGGGTGGTAGCCAAGTCAGAAGACATTTTTTACTAACTGCTGAAACCTTCATGCGACTTCACGACTGAAGGTGGACCCCGCTCTTTATCTTCATTACTTCACGACTGAGCGACAAGGCCTTTTATATTAATCAATCGCACAGTCGCGAGCTCCTTTTTACTTTGCCTTCATTACTTAGCGAGTGCGCGACGAGCAGCTCTTTTCTCAATCGCTCAGTCGCGAGCAACATTTTCTTTCTCCCCTTCGATCGGCGAGTGCGCGACAACACCCAGTCTTTCATCAATCGCTCAATCGTGAGCCATCTCTTGTTCACTTTGAAACATCGGCGATTGTGCGAAGAGCAGATTTTCTCCTCGGTCGCGCACTCGCAAGCAGCATTCAGTCTGCCTTTATTTCTCGGCGACCGCGCGACTACTCTGCTCCTCGAGCTCGTCACACACCCGTAGCCTCTTTTCCTTTCATGTGACAACTGTAGCGATTGAGCGATGAGCATTCACATCCTTTGGTCACTTGGTCGCGGCCCCTTTTGGCCTGTTGAAATCGTCAGCGCGACTGCGCGATGCATTCCAATTCGAGCTCGTTGCTCACTCGCAGACAGAAAAGACCTTTGCAAAAATAGATCGCGATTGCGCAACGACTGCGATTGGCAGCTCGTCGCGCACTTGCGCAACTGAATGACTTGAGCATAAAATCACTGTGACTGCGCGATGAGACAAGGAAAAGACTTTTGAAAAGAGGGGGGTAGCCATTTTTTGGGCGGGAAACACAGAGGATGGCCAAATTGCACAGGATGGGAAAATTTGGGTAACATTAATGTTAAAGTTGAATAATGCTAAAGAGTTAACTCTTCCTCCTATTAAGCCAATTGGCATATCCAAACCTTTACCCAAACACTTTGATCAAAAATATTTATGTCAATACCATCATCAACCCATTCATGATACTGAAAGGTGTTACCATTTTAAATTTGTTATCTAAAACCTCATTGATACTAATGCTATATCTATTGAGGGTGTTAATTATCAATGAAACAAATATGTAGCACCTCCCAACCAAAACTTTAAAATCTATACCAATATTCTTCTATCTCATTCAACCAATATCGTTGATTCTAACCAACCTTTACCTTCTTTTTCCACTCATGTTATTGACTATGATGATAAATGCAATGAATCCAATAATGTTGTCAACCTCATCGATCGAACCAAACATAAACCTAAATCCAAAGCTGATATTTTCATTACCTTTGACCTTACTGAGATAAATAAAGAACCTAATGGTCCTCTTTATATTATAGAAAAGGTTAATGACCTTAATTCCTATGGTGCCCTAATTGACCCTACTTGCATGGTGAATGTGCTAATTAAATAACAACTTTTCACTAGATGATAGGGAGGCTCCTATCCTAGAGTCAGTTTGCATTTTCTTTAGGTCAATTTCTAGACCTACTAAGGGGTTGATTCCCAACCCTAACCTAGGAGAAAACACTTAGTTTTTTCCCCAAATTCCCAAGGGCCTCACTAGCAAAGGTAAATCCAATCTTCCTTGAACCTACTACGGTAGATTCCCAAAAAGCCAAACTCTTGTTAGCTACCTTGTAGGATTGAGTTCACTCCAATTCCATCCAAGTTCAATCTTTCTTGCAGATCTTGGACCATAGTTCAATCAATTCTCCATCGAGTTCAAAAGCTCATAGTTGTAGGGCTAGTAACCCTTGTAGCCCTCATTAGGATCCTAAAACCAAATAACTCCAAAATTTCCCAAAGGAAACCCTAAAATATGCACAATTCTAGACACCCTTTTTGACAAACTTAAAGATTATAGGGTTTGGGCTACTAAGTTGTCCGTATAATACCTTGCCACAGTCCATAAAAATAGGGGCTAATTAGGCCTAATTTCATAGTTTTGAAATGATGGTGACTATGATGGATTCAAATATTCTTGCCACTAGTTCTAGGGCTTCTTCAACACCGTAACTCCACCCTCCAAACATCAATTCTTCCAATCCAATCCAACCCTACATTCATAGGTTGAATGTTGTCTTATTGCTCCTTGTCGGGCACACGTTGTCTCACCTAGGGAGAGCCTGCAAAGATAGAAAACTACACTTTTAGAACTTGCACAAAATGGAAAAGACTATAAAGGGGCTCTAATTCCCATCTTCTAAAGGCCATAAGGATCCAATGGAGGGATCTCACCATAGAGCCATATTTATAGACCAAACCCTTACATTGGCAAAGAACAGTCCAGGAAGGATTGGTTTGAGTTTATACACAAAAAACTATACACACTCACACAAGAAGTATTTACAATGCAAAGAAACAAGACTTAGAAACTACTCTACTTATCAAATAGAGATATTTAATCCAATTACAATGCTTTCAACCTAAAACTTGCAAAAACTGAGAAATACAGTAAAAATGTCACTCAAATTCTTCTTGGAAATCTAATCAAGTTTGTCCAATATCCGTACAATGATTTGAAAATCCTTAAATATGTCCCCTAGACCCAAATAGCTACCAAAATTGACCCATAAATTTCATTTGGGCATATTGCAAATTTTGTCCAAATGTTGTTGAGCAACATTTGAAAGTTGTAATTGTTGCTAAAGCAACATTTTATAATTTTTACAATTTCCATCATTTTATTGCTCTAACCCAATGAATGGGATATAAAAAGTTTCAAACCATATCCTAGACCTAATTACACTCCAAATAATTCCATCCAAGCACTCTAGGTGTCATTTCTTGTTTTTTTCCCTATTTTGGCATTTGAGACATCAATGGTGTCTCTTGGACTAAATTTACCACATCCTACAACAAAAACTATCAAAACATTCATCACAACAACCTAACACACCATTATTTATTTCCAATACCTAGCATAGGTCTTCCACAACAAAATTTGAGGGATCTAACCCCTAGGTGCTCCTGCACCATGCTCCCTCTGAACAAAACAAATCAAGTTATATCAAGAGACAGTAATGAAAAATCTATTTCAAGCTTCTTGAAGTCAACTTTTGCAACCCATGTAGCCTCTGCTTTAGGTAGGTGCTTCCATTTGATGAGATGCTGCATATAATGTCCCTTCCTGGTGTTCTTCTTAACTCTGGAATGCAGTATCCTCTCTGCTTGTGACTTTCTCTTGGATGGTAGGGGTCCATAAACGATAACCTTTTCCAAATCAGAAGTGTTCTCAGTCTCCTTTGGTACTCGACCCTTATATTTGACTAAGTCTTGCACATTGAACACAACCAAAATTTCCAAATCTGTGGATATATCTATTAGTTCTACAATGATTTTTTTGTCATTAGTTTTATGCAAAGTCATATCAGTGAATGTAACCGAAGCATGTAAGTAAGTATAATGCAGGAGACAGAGTTGGTAAAGGCAATCGTGATAGCCACCGTGCACTGAGAAGTTATCAAGCACTGAGCAAGATACACATATCGAATCATGCAAATATAGTTACTGAGCACTCATAAGCACCGAGAAGAGATTTCATAGTTACCAAGTAAGCGCAAGTATGTTAACGAGTACTCTAGAGATGAGATTTTAATTAAATTTAGATACATTGAATCTAGACATTGAGAAGGTAGCATTGAACACAATTCAAGGAAATTGTTAGTTAAATCATTGGGATTCCAAACACATGATTGAACATGATCATGAAGTAGATCCACCAATGAATTTTTAGAAGGCACAAGACATTGGAGATGTAACCAAAGTTTAACTACTTAATCTCTATTGTTGAATGATGAAGCCCTAGATTTGGTTAACTGTGTAAATCATAGTTAACTGTCTAGAAATTGAATAAGAGACTATATTGAAAGAATGAGAAAGTTATTGATTTTGCGGTTACTGATTTGAAGAGCTGAAGTTGATGAAGTTGTTGCAAAGATAGGTGAAGGAGACATAAGAAAAAGGAAGCAGAGCTTATATTACTAACCTACCAAGTGCAGAATAAGGTAACAGAGTTAGTGAGCATAATGAGTCTGGACAACATTTGAATGATGCATTCTTATTAGACATTTTTGTCCTGAATTTTTTTGTAATTAGAGAAGTAAAAATCTCGTTTGTGGGTAGGCCCTAACATGTCTTTATATCTTGTAAATCCTTTAACCATTTACATCTCTCAGATTAGAGATTGTCAAATCCTTTAACAAGGTAGAAAAAATGTATTTTGTACTCATAACCGAGTATCATAATCCTAATATGGTAAGTTATCAGAAGTAGCTAACATTTTATCTCTAACAAATCAACTTTTATACTGCAGTAGAGAAGGATTTTGGGTTTCATCCCCACTACAACTTTTTCCTCTAACAAAGAATTTCTGCGTGACCAAAATCCTTTTGTTATGTGTTGCAGATTTAATAATTTGATTCATTTACTTTATGTTCATATTATGAAATGTATTCAACTTGGTAATTGACCATATTGTATTCTTAAAAGTTTTGAGGGTACTGATTCACCCCTCCCCTCTTAGTACATAACTTTCCTAAGTTATTCCAGCAAGATCTACTTTGTAAGAATCTACTCCATATTTTTCTAGGAGTTTATAGGGCCCTACCCTTCTCATCTGTAAATTAATAGGTACACCTTTCTTCACTATATATTTATTCCAATGAACCATCACTAAGTCTCTACTTCAAACATTAATTCCTTCTTCCTTTCATCCAGTTTGGTTTTTAATCTTTGAGTGGATTTTATCAGTGTCTTTTTCACTTGATCATGTACCTCTTTCATGGATTGTGTGAAATCCTTTTCTTTTCCACTTCTACCCTCCATGATTCCTAAGTCTCTGAGGTCACAAATGCCTCTGGGATGAATACCATAGACCATTGAAAAATAAATCTTTACAGTAGTTCTCTTCACGCTTTCATTGTAGGAAAACTCTTCCTGTGGTAACACTTGATCCCATACCTATCCATATTCCTTTGTTAAGGACCTCAAAAGGTCACCTAAGAATATGTTAATGACCTTTGTTTGGCCATCAGTCTAGGGATGATAAGGAGACCCAAATGAGAGGTTGGCTCCCAATCTCTTCCACAATGTCTTCCAAAAGCGTCCCATAAAATTGACATATTTGTCTGAGACTATGCTAAGAGGCAATCCATGTATTCTCACCACCTCTTTGAAGAATGAATGTGCAATGTAGCTAGCATAATGCGGTGTCTTAAATAGAATAAAATGGATCATCTTACTAAACTGGTCAAAAAATACAAAGATACTATCAAATCTAGTATTTGTCCTTGGTAATCCAACAATGAAGTCCATGTTGATGCATTCCCATGGCCTATTGGGAATGGGAAATAGTTGATAGGGACTAGCATTAGAATCAGTACCCTTTAATTGATAACAAACAATGCATTGCTCCACATAATTTATAACATCTTTATGCATCCGAGGAAAGTAATAGAATCTTTGAACTAACTCAAGGGTCTTATTGAGACCAAAATTTCCACTAAGACTACCATTATGCGTCTGTTGTATGAGATATTCCTTCATAGATCCGTTAGGCACACACAACTACCCCCTTCAAAAAAATAACTCATTCTGTAATGTTTAGTATGAAAACTAACTATGGAAATAATTATTGAGCTCTACACATACCTTGTAGGCCTCTGAGAAGTCCTCATTTTCTTTGCAAATTTCTATGAAACTTTCCATTCCTATACTTTGCAATTGCACTTCTTGGACAGTGAGAAGTCTCCTGCTCAAAGCATCAACCACCTTGTTCAATTGACCCTTCTTGTACTTAATAGTAAAGGTATATTCTTGTAAGAAATTCATCCACTTGATATGCCTATTTCTTAGCTTGTATTGGGAATTAATAAATCTCAAGCCTTGGTTATCAGTAAACATCACAAACTCTTTGGGTAGGACATAATGTCCCCACTTTCTAAGGGCTTGGACTAGCGCATATAGTTATAGGTTGTAGGAGGAATACCTCTTCTTCACCTCATTTAATTTTTCACTATAGAAGGCTACTGGTCTTCCCTCTTTGACTTAAAACAATGCCCACTGCTATACTCTATGCATCAGACTCTAGGGTAAACAGTCTATCAAAACTTGCTAGTACAAGGATAAGTTGGGTGACCACTTTTTTCTTTAATATTTCAAATCCCTTATTGGCTTCCTCTGTCCACCTAAACTTAGTTTTCAACCGACCTTTAATAGTATTTGACTAAGGCACAAACTGCACTAAATCCCCTAATGAACTTCCTATAGAATTGGGCAGGCCCATGAAAACTTCTTACCTCTATACCAAATGCAGGAGTAGGATAGATGATGATAGCTTCCACCTTTCTAGGATCCATCTTCAAAGTCCCTTGTGAGACCACAACACCAAGGTACACCAATTCTTACTTCAAAAACTCACACTTCTCCAAATTGATCGCTAACTACTCCTCATGCAATATTCTCAACACAATCTCCAAATATTCAAGGTGTTCTTCTTTGGTTTTACTGAATATGGGTATGTCATCAAGATAGGATACCCCAGACCTTTCTATGTAATATTTTAGCACTTCATTCATCAATCTCATGAATGTGCTAGGGGCATTACTAAGCCCAAATGGCATGAAAAGCCATTTATATAGACCTGATGTGGTTTTGAAGGCTATCTTCCACTCATCACTCTCCTTAATTCTGATTTGGTGGTAACCACTCTTGAGATCCAATTTGGTGAAATATTAGCTCATCCTAGATAGTCCATTAGGTCCTCAATCCAAGGGATTGGAAACCTATATCTTAAATTTATTCTATTGATTTCTTTGGATTCAGTACATAATCTCAACTTACCTCCATTTTTTATGCTAACACCAATGGTTCTGCACAAGGACTTATGCTTTTCTTTATTAGACCTTGTTCAAGTAACTCTTGTACTTGTCTTTCTATCTCCTTATTTTTCTCAGAAGTCATTTTATATGCAGCTTTATTAGGCAATGATTCCCCTAGAATGAAGTCAATTTGATGACTCAATGTTCTCTATTGTGGTAGGACTGCAGGTGATCCATCAGTGAGAATGTCTTTGAACTACTCTAAAATTTGTTGCACCTCCTTGGGTAAAGGTTTTGGTTCATTTTTATTCTCCTCCTTAGGCTTCATTATAAAATAAAAACATCCTTCCTCTTCTCTCTTGATGCCTTGTAGGAATTACTTTCCACCAACTACCAATACATTAGGACTGCTAGTCTTAACCCCTTCTTCCTCCCCCAAAGATTTGATCTTGTATGTTACTCCATCTTTGTGAAATGAATAGGAGTTCTTCTCCTCATTGTGCATGGATTTCCTATCAAATGACCATGGTCTTCCCAAAAAGAGATGATAGCCATCCATAGGTAGTACATCACATAGAATTCCATCATTGTATCCTCCAACTGCAAATTTAATCCATGCTTGTTCATTCACTAAGACATGTTGTCCTTTATTAAACCATGTCACTCTATAAGGAAGGTCATGAGGTATCCTAGAAAATCCTAATTTTTTCACTGCTTCCTCTGAGATGATGTTATAAGTTGACCTTGAGTCAATGATCACCTTACACACTTTCCCAAGAATCTTTCATTTCACTTTAAAAATTCACCTCCTTTTCTTAGGTTCTTTGTTGACTAGTTCTTTAATCAAGACTCTTTTTATAATGAAATTTTCCCCACTCTCTAAATCAAGACTGATCTCAGTGCACTTGACACTGTGGGTATCCTCTTGCACATAGTTGAATCTTCTTTCTAATTGAGAAGAGGTTGCTTTATTTGAGCATCTATAAGAAAGATGACCAAATTGGTGATAGTTGTAAGACTTCATGTTTGCAATACAGGACCCTCTGCTAGAACTTCCAAATCTTTCCCTACCACTATTACGAGGACCTCTTCCTCTTCCATAGTTACCTCATCCACTGGATTCACCACTCTTTTGTGTTAGTCTGGTCTCTCCTTGGGGTCTTAAGTCATTACCTCTACCACTATAGTTCCCTTTCTGGCATCTTGTGTCACTACCTCTTCCTCTATCTCTGCTAGTGGCTTCATGCTTCCTCTTTCTCTTTTCTTCTACCTTTAGATCCAATTGGTAACACTTATGCACTGTGGTAGGTGTCAAAAAACTTATCTCCTCTTATATAATCCATCTTAGCCCATTTAGACAATGTGCTAGTTTTATGCTCTCATCCTTTGTCACCTTGGATCTTAGACACAATTTGTATAACTCTTTAGTATAAGCACTCACCTCTAATTCTCTTTGTCTTAGGTTCTACCTTTTCTTGTGGAGTTTTAACTCATAATCATTAGGAATATAGGTGTCTCTAATCTTGAATACCATACTCCTCCAAGTAGAAATAAGATTCTTTCCTTATTTTTGTCTCTAATCTTCCATAAACTTCCACCATATTAGTGCATTTCCTCTTATTCTAGTCTTAGCCACCTTCCCTTTTTGTGCTTTTGTCACATTCTCACAGTCAAAATGGTACTCTAACCCTTCTATACATTCCATCACTACTTCTGGCTCCATTTTCCACTGAACAAATGTACACCCTCTAGTGATTTTCCACCCATAGCTTTCAAAGCTCTAAGAAATGGTTCTAATTGAAAAATAGGATCAGGCTCTGGCACTTTATCCTCTACTGCCACTAATTTTTGTTTCCCTTCTGTCTCTTTTACCTTTTCACTCACTTCTTCAGTCTTGTCTTGCGCTTCACCAAGATTACTCTCCATTTCTACCAATATTTCTCTTAGGAGTCTATTCTCCTCTGTTTGGTCATCATCTTTCTTTTCCAACTCTACGTTGGTCAAAATTCTTGACTCACCTACTGATTCAAGATCACTCATCCATCTTCCTAGCCCAAATATTTTAGGCTCTGATATGAATCTGATAGGTATTAAGGAGGCCCCTATCCTAGAGTCATCTTGACTCTTCTTTAGGTAATTTTCTAGACCTACTAAGTTCTTTCCCCAAATTCTCTAAGGCCTCGCTACCAAAGGTAAATCCAATCTTCCTTGATCCTACTAGGGTACATTCCAACAAATCATTCCAAACTCTTGATAGCTAGCTTGCAGGATTGAATTCACTCCAATTCCATCCAAGTTCAACCCTTCTTGCAGGTCTTGGACCATAGTTCAACCAATTCTCCATCACTTTCAAAAGTTCTTAGTTGTAGGGCTAGTAGCCCTTGCAACCCTAATTAGGCTCCTAAAACAAAATAACTCCAAAAATTCCCAAAGACCAAAAATATGCACATTTCCAAACACCCTTTTTGACAAACTTAAATATTTATAGGGTTTTGGCCACCAAGTTGTCCGTACAGTACTTTTTTATGGATTGTGGCTCTATCCTTAAAAAATAGGGCTAATTGCATAGTTTTCAAACAATAGTGAGATAGATGCATTAAATGAATCTTTCCATTGGTTCTAGGGATTTTTCAACACCCTAACTCCACCCTCAAAACATTATTTCTTCCAATCCAATCTAACCCTATATTCATAGGATGACTGACGTCTTCTTGCTCCTAGTCAGGCATAGGCTGTCTCACCTAGAGAAAGATTGCAAAAATAGAAAAATTAACTTTTAGAACCTGTATAAAAAGAAAAAGAATATTAAGGGGCTCTACTATCCATCCTCCATGTGCCATAAGGATCCAATGGAGGGAGCTCAAAATAAAGTTGTATTTACAGACAAAACCCTTACACTGGTAAAGAATAATACAGGAAGGATTGGTTTGTGCTAATACACACAAAACTATACATAATCACACAATAATTTTTTAAAATGCAAGGAAACAATAATTAGAAACTACTCTACTCATGAACTCGAGAGATTTAATCCATTTACAATTTTTTTAACCTAAAACTTGAAAAAACTGAGAAATACAATAAAATTGCCACTCAGATTTTTCTTGGAAATCCAATAAAAGTTTTTTCAACCCCTATACAATTATTTGGACATTACTTAAATATGTCCCCTAGACCCAAAAAAACTACCAAGACTGACCCATAACTGTCATTTGCGCATCTTGCAACTTTTGTCCAAATGTTGTCAAGCAACATTTGTAAGTTGTAAATGTTGCTCAAGCAACATTTTACAATTTTTACAATTTTCATCATTTTATTTCTCTTACCCAATTAATGGGTTACACAAAGTTTCAAACCACACCCTAGACCTAAGTACACTCAAAATAGGTCCATCTAATCCCTCTAGGTGCAATTTCCTCCTTTTTCCATATTTTGGCATTCAAGACATCAATGGGGTCTCTTGGACAAAATTCACCACATCCTACAAAACAAACTATAAAAACATTCATCACAACACCCTAACACACCATTATTTATTTACATAACCTATCATAGGTCTTCCACAATAAAATTTGAGGGATCTAACTCCTATGTGCTCCTACACAACTACACAATTGCAACATGACTTTTATGATAAATATGATGTTATGATCTAAAATTGCAATGGTTTCCTTTCTCCTTCCAATGTTTCTATTTCATTCTGTAATGAATTGGGTGGAAAAACTTTACATTTTACCTTTTCCGTGATTTCAAAATCTGATTAATTTTAAGTCAAACTTGGTACTCCTTGGCTTACCTATATGAAATTTGTGGCCTCTCCTAATTATAAGTGTTTCAAATTCCCTCACAATGGAAAATTCATGACTTTTAACCATAGAATTTTATATCAGCCTTTAATTCCTTGAGATTATATTGACCTTCACTTATTTTTTCCTTCCATGCCTCAACTAACTCAACCTCGTAGAGACAATCTCTTCCAATCGTATCAAGCCTATAAAATCCAAATGATTTATCAACGTAGTAAACCAAAGGATATTCCATATCCTTGTCTTGGATGTGGTCTTCTTCCTACATGGATGTGGTCTTCTTCCTACACCATTTACACCTCTTATATATGCTTCAATTCCACCTTCTATATTTTATAAGCATTCTATTGATGCTATCTGTCAACCTATTGTGGTTTCTTCTATTCTTCCCCTTAAAGAAGAAAAGAACCTAATGTTCATTCATCCTAAACCAAACCCAGTTTCTAGTAAATCCAAATTTAACCTTCATGCTCATGACCTCTGATGTCATGCTAGAACCCATTAGCGTGCTTCCCAAAACATTGCTTCACCCTAAAAACCTAATGATTGTTTGGTTCCTTTTGATCAACATATGCTAGAACAAAGGAGGAAGTTAACTTGAAAAAGATGAAATTGAACATGATAATTATATTTGTATCTTGGATTCTATTAGTATTAATCTGGATGAATAAGATACTTTTCATGATGATTCTTTTAATGATCATAGTGCAACTAAAAATGATATACATGCTAGTGATTTCGATGATATGTTTGAGCTTATTGATGTTAATCGTGATTTACTAGCTATGTTTTCACAACAATTATCTCTTAATCCTAGTGACTAGAAAAGTGACCCATCTTCACAACAAGTTCCTTGTTCGAAATTGGCTATTGTTCTATATATCGTGCTTGATGTTTGTCCTCTTTCCTATTTCCCATCTTCCCTAAACACTACATAGAAAGATGGGGGGAGGTAATGCACTTCACTAGCTCCTTTTTGTGCAGTGAATTTTGTGTATTGCCTTGTTTGTTGCGATTTGTTCCCTCGTGATGTGTTGCATTATATATATATATAAAATTTTAAATTTATTGAAAAAATACTTGTTGCTTCATTGGCACAAGGTGATAAAGAAATCAAAATATTGTGAAATTCCTCAATCTGTATCTCAACTCTTTTATATGTTGTTTCATGTTATGTTGTGCATGTGCCACTATTTGGAAATGTTCCTTTGTGTTTTCTGATTAAGGACGATGAAATATGGTAGCTACCTATTATTTTTGGTCTATATGATGCCGACCCAAAAATATTTTTCTTTATAACTCTTATGTGATATTCTTACATTGTGCTTGTAGTTCTGCTACCTTTAGGAGATGATGACAATTTATTTGGATATAATGTACATGTATTATCATATGATCTTACTAACCCCAGAGTCAATAGATCCATTTCATGCTCTATTTTGTATGTGTTCATTTCCCTTGAATTGCCCTTTCTTGGGGGCATCTAATAGTGGAAACATTTCTTCTAGGTTCATGTATGCTCTATTCAATCCATTGCTCCTGTTGAGACATTTACAATTTCTTCCAAGTGGAGGGATACACTATCCTCCGTGCTTCACATTTTTCACACACATACACAATTATTTATTGAATACCCTTTTGGAGTCATTTAGAGATCGAAACCCAAGTTGTCCATAAACATAAATGTCAATTAGGCCTAATTAAAATAAGGACAATCATTATTTGACCTAAACAATTAAAAGTAATCCTATCCCATTTCAATATATGTGTTATAAGAGCCAAATGGGTATTTGAATTTAAAATTTCCAAATTATTTAATCATGCCTACTTCAAAAATTAAGGAGGAATAAGTTTGTTTAGAGGGCTACAAGGACTAGTGAGGATTTGTGAAGCAACTATGTTGTGTGATTATCCAAATGCTTTTATAAGTTGATGATTGGAACTTTGAAATCATCCTACCAAATACACCCTAGAGTTTTGGGATTCAAGAGGCCTAACCCACCTTTAGCTTTAGGTTAGATATATCAAAGCCAAGATGTGTACAACTTTATTTTAAGATGGTTTATTATTTCCATATAGTCTTCCTATAATTTTATAACTGAGAGGGGAAATTTATAACTTTTGTCAAATGAGTTTATACAACTAGTGTTATCTTCCAACTAGGAAGGAAGAAACATGATAAAGAAAACATTATACAAATTTTCACATTAATTAATAAAAAACTAAATTACGCTTAAACAAATATTCTATGACATTCTTTGCATCAAGCCCTCTTTAATATAAGAGATATATTTTTTCATAGATGTTATCTATCTAAAAGTCTTTGGATCGATAATTTTTTTATAGATAAAATCTATCGAGGCTCTCCAATTTAATTAAGTAGTATTAGGGTAGGTTGATTTTGTAGCAAAATTTGAGAAGGCAAAAACACTAGTTTGTGAATTCAAAGAAGAATATATGAGAAAAATTGAGGGGCGCTATATGATAAAAGATATCAAGGAATATTTTCCATTTTCTATCTCAGTAATACATTATAAAATCTAGACAAATAAATCCTTTTGAAATTGGAGCTATCGTAAGGAGTTTTCTTTCTTCTTTTTTTTTTTTTGTATTGGGGGAAAACCAAACTATGTGGAGGCATGTAATTTATCAACATCATTATAATCATAGGGGATAATTTTTATTTATTGTGGGAAAGTATTTGTATTCTAGGAATAATATCATTGGATAACTAATATTAAAAAAAAGGGGAAAATTGAAAGGCATTTGCACCATTAATGAGAGTAGTCCATATATCATGAAGGTTTTCTATAGCTTGTCAATAGGAGGATGATCAAAAGTTTTTCTCAAGTCATGTTAGATATCTAAAAAAGTTTTTATATCTATGGAAAAAATTTCTTCTATCACAAATGAATTAAATAAAAGACTTGAGAAATAGTTAAGATGGTAGTTTTATATTATAAGTAGAAAGACATAATTTCTTAATCATGGGTAAAAGGAAATCTAGTAAGAAGAGTCCAGTTTGACATTTTTCTTTTTTCTTTCATTGATTTGTGAAAATAAAACCAATAAAAGTTAAAGTGATTTGAGGTTTAGGGTCTATTGAATAGAGTACTTGTGCAAGAAGTTAGGTCCACTTTTTTGTTAAAAAATAGAAGTCTTTTTCTTAAAAGTCAAAGTTTGATATTATAGGAGTAAAATTTTGAAACACTTACACATAATCTTAACATGGTCCAAAATTTAAAAAAAAAAAATTTCAGTCTAGTTTTCAAATATGTAAATTTTAAAATATTTAGATGATATTTTTTAAAAAGATGTACAAAAATGTATTTTTAAATTTTTCATATTTTGAGCTCATACATACATGTGTACAACCAATATAATTTGACCTAAAGAAAAATGTTTTATAATTTGTTTTGAAAAATATGTGTATTATGCTGATGTTTTATTAGAAAACATTTTTATTAAAATAAGTTAATATACTTTTGAATTAATTTAAATGGCCATAATTGCTACTTTTAGAAATTAGTTGTGTATTAACAACATGATTTATGGTAAAGTAATTGATTTTTCAAATGGTATAGAGAATTATCTTTAATACACACACTCTCACATATACATAATTGTACATATATATGTACACAAACATACATATATACATATATACATATATACATATATACATATACATATATGTACATAGACACATATATATATACAGATACAAATATATATAAGTATATGTACACACACACACAGATATATATATATATATATATATATAGAGAGAGAGAGAGAGACAGAGAGAGAGAGAGATGCATACACATACGCATATGCATCCACATTCACATACACATATAGCTAAAAGAACGAAGGTGTGTCACATTTTAGGCTAAGTCAGAGGACTCAACCAAGCAAAATTTGGCCGAGTAATACTCGACCAAGTAGCACTCGGTCAAATCCACGTACATGCCATGTGGCGCCCTAATGAAACTTACGTTGCTAGCGGTACACGACCGAGTGGGACTGAGCCAAGTCCTACTCGCATAATAAAAGTCAGGGAAGGCAATTTAAGCCTTTGATTTGCAAAGTGAGGAGCTAGTGGGAGCACAAAATGGGGCTTGAGGACACTCGTCCGAGTGTGAGGTAGGATCCCCACGTTATTGCAACTTTTTTTGTTTGTGTTTTTGTTTTTTAAAGTGTTTTTTGTAATTATATGGTTAAAAATGATATTTTAATATTATATTAGTACCATATGTATTATTTTTCATGTTTTTCATAATTATATTATAAAATGGTTAGTTTCAATATTTTATTCTAAAAACTAAATCCTTAAACCTTAAACCTTAAACATTCCATCAGTGTTCACCATGTACACTATAGATGACATCAATACTATATAAGAGAACTAGAAAATAATTTAAACATAAAAACATAAATAATTTAAACTCAATTACAAATACTTATATAGCCTTAGTGTACTATAATAATATTACTAGATGCAAGAATCAAGTTTTTCATTTTCTCATGCAACATGACCTTGATATGTCTATCATTTTTTATTTATCGAATTTTACAATTTCATGCAACCTATCATGCAAGATGAAACATGAAAATATGTTTATAATATCCCATGTGTTTTTATTTCAGGTGTATGAAATGCTAGTTTCTTTTCTAAATAAACCAAATAAAATTTGAAATCGTGCTCCTTTCCTGAAATGACATGTTGTAGAGATATTTTGGTCATTCAAAGAACCTTTAAATATCAACATTAATCAGAGTTCTTCATTGAACCATTAAAAGACTAAAATTTCACTATATGAATGTAATATGTAATGATTCAATACATATTTAGGTGATGTACTATGTAATAATTTGAATGCCTTAGGGAATTGAAATTGTTTTTAATTTACAAGGTTTTAATATCTTTTGTTCAAGGAATGTGTTACAAAATTTAAGTGTACATTTGATGATTTGATTGTCTTTTAAGGGGATCTATAATATGTTTAATGATTTGAATGTCTTCAGGAGATGTTTTAAATTTAAGTAATGATTTTAATGTCTCAGGGTTCAATGAAATCATTTTTAATTTACTTGAGGTTTGTAATGTTTATATGGTTAATGTTTAATTTTAGATCTGATTCAAATGTATAGTTTGTACATACAACATAAAGTTGTATATACATGAAATTTTTTGCTAATTCTATTTAATGTACATGTGCACACTTACAATTTATATATAGATTCGTGTGCATCGCCTATCATATCTATACATCATGGAATCCAGTGGTTTAGAACCTAGTGTACATCATGATAGTCACCATGCATGACGGACATCATCTCACGGTACTCCCCAGAGTAGGGAGAATCATAGACATGGGACTATTTCTAGATTGCACACTGCTCTAGTTCAGCTATATCAGATGCTGAAAAATATTTTTTTCCTCCCTAATAGGGAGAGTTTGGCATATATTTACATTGAGCTTATGATTAATATTCACAAGGATGAATCAGACAACCCCTATGATTACACCTCCATTGACACATTTTATCAAAGCTTAGCTAGTATAGTTACATGGAGGGCTATTGACATGGAGGATTGTTGACATGGATGTTTCTATGGCCAATGTTAAGGCCATGTTTGGACCTGAATACTTAGAGAAGAATGTTGTGAGAGCTTACAGAGTGACAAGTGTAAGGATGACCTCGTGGACCTCTTCATATATCTGATATGGTTGGTGGCCCATCATATGTCGCCACCAGAGAATGAGGTGACACTCTATTCCCGCAAATAATTGTATGTGGAATCCATTTAGGGTATGATGTTTATTACACAAACTTTTCACAACATGCAGGTCAAGGGTGGGGTAGATTTGTAGATAAGTTCAGACGACCTAATGTACCAAAACCCCCTAGTGAGAGGGTATTGGTGGGTCAAAACCTTTTGGTTCTTCCAAAAGGTTTGGAGACCCACACTAGAGCTGGAGAGTCTCTAGCTGAGGAGGCACGCCTATATATTTATTCTAGCATTGCCCCAATTGTTACACAGGTTGACCAATTGTCATATAATTGTGTGGACAGGTACATGTTACGATCTCGTACGAGACCATGTGTTAATCAGTCATGTTTTAATTTTTAATCCCTACATCTGGTACTATCTCCCCATGCCTGATGATATAGCACAAGAGCTCGAGGATTGTCTGCATGCGATGAGCTGCATGTTAGTGAGTGATCTTCTTGATGCTTAACAGGGGTATTATGTATTGCATGGGCTCACTCTGAGTGAGATTCTTTCATTAAATCAACGAGTGGTTGGGAGATCCTCCATTGCTAGTGGTAAGGGACACCGAGATGCACAGACAGGTACTTCCAGACAGGAGGACATTCTGATGTCCTACAGTTGCATGACAGAGTGCGGTTGATCCTACACCTCTAGAGTAGACACCTCCTCTAGAGAAGACACCTCCTATACGATTTCAGGTTGGATTATTATCTCTGCTTATGGATGATGCCATTGATGTAGTGTCCTTACACTCTTTTGAGTTATAAGATATTGGACTGTGCATTCTAGCAGATAGATTAGGTAAAATCAATGTAAAGTTTACATGATATAAAAGTGAAATACATGTCTTCAATTGTAAATTTTAAAAGATAATAAACACAAAATTTTACCTTTGACTTCCCAAAAATAGCATTTGTTGTCTGTTGTTTCATGACTAGAAAAATACTTCGACACCATTCAACAATTTCTTTTGAATTATCTATGCTATTACCTAAATAACAAATATCTAACTATCAGTTTGAAGAAAATGAATAATCTCCAAATATATATGCATTGTACAAATTAAATTAAGAAATAGATATAAACATTATGTATTCACACCATTTGTACCTGCAATTTCATGTTGGCCAAGTGCATGCTTCATACATGCTCCTGCTCTATCGTGCTCTCCTTTCACATGTCTACTTTCAAAAAGGTTCCACAGAAACTTAACTTTGCATCTTTCATGTTGCATGGATAGCCAATTAAAGGCTTGGGTAGACTTTAATTGTCCTGTAATATTACAAATCAAATTAAAACATATTACAAAAATATGTAAATCAAGAATTTAAATATAAAAAAATGCATGTGCTCTAGAATTAGATTAAAAGTAAATAATAACTTAAAAATGATAATGAAAATCAATTCCAAAAAATTTGTACTTACCCGCACAACCATCAGACTAAATCTAGTGTTGTGAAGCATGTATCTCATGATTCTCAAGATTCTAAACAAAAATTCTAAAATGGTGGGTTGCATAGCTCCTATCATGAACCTTCTCATCGTTGATAAAAAATTGAACCTCCTTGATGATAATGTGATTATGTGGATCATTAGTTTCTACACCATCCAAATCAAATTGTGTGTGTCTATATCTCACTTGCACAAATATTGCTACTTGATCAGAATGATAATATTTAGCCTGAATTTGAGATTGAGGGGAAAATGTATAGTTCTTAGAGAAATCTAAATTTGAAAGAATACAACCAAGTGGAAAACAATTTTTGGAATTACGATATTGTTTAGCTTGCCATCGTGCGCCGTGATAATTTTTTATATGTGGATAAATTATAGTATAGAAACTGTTCATAAATTTAAGGTAGGACAATTCACTCTCCTTCAATGCATTTTTTTTAGATTCATCTCCAGTGTTAGTTTGATATGTCTCATATTCAAATCTCTTCCACAAAACTGCCACTGTAACATCAATATTCTCAATTTTCCATAGAAATATTTGCCAATATCCACAATCAACACATGCATTTTTATGCATTTGTACATTGAACTTGTTAATGTTTGTAGCTATAGTCGTATGATCATCTAGAATACATATAATATATGTTTATTAATAATAATATATTATATATATTACATTATTAGTAATCATATAAAATTTAATATTCAATATTAATCTTTTATATTATTCTAAATTAATAATTGATTGATGAAATATTATAAGATTGATTAAATTATAATTAATGGGAAGAGGCATGTCCTTTAAAGAACATGCGTCTCTAAACGCGTAGTTACATAATCAATCATCATTATATTAATCACATAATAATGAATAGACATGTCCCATGAAGGGACATGTCTCTCCTTGCCTCATCCTCAATATAAATGCAAGAGAGATTGTTGCATTTCAAATACACAGACAATATAGAGAGTTCTATTAAATTTGCAGTGATCCTAAAACTTAACAAGGTATCAGACCCAGACATAAAATATAAGAGAGTAGTTTGTTGATAGTGAATGTGTGACTATCTCAGAAAATACAGTCTCAGTACAGGGACCATATCTCACAAATACACCATTGGATATTTTTGAATTTCAGATATCTTGGTGAAAAGAAAATTCTGAAGAATCTCTCACCAGAGTGATTGGAGAGAAACTGTGGGGTTCAAATATTATAATGGAATGTGTATGGGTCTATGTGAAACTCCTGAAAGCGGCTTTCATTAAAGAGATATATTACTTTGTTATTATCATGGTCAAGCATTAACAAAGAAGAATGTATTCAAGGAAGGGTGTCTCTTTCTATAAAGAAAGCATCAATTATAGAGTGTCACCTCTCTTGGAGAAATCAATTCATTTCACAAGAAGACATGAGAATTGTTCAACAATATAAGAGTAACAATTGTACATTGTGGGGGGGGTAAACAATAGCCAATGTTACATTCCCATTTGAACCATCCTTAGTGGAGAGATGATTCAAAGGAGATATGCCTCTCAAATAATCTTAGAAGGTGTTTTCTAATTTGATTTATGTGGACCTTCATTGGAGAAACTTGTATTAAGGACTTTGATGCGCAGATAAGTATTTATTATCCTTGAATATTACAATTATCTACTAATTGTAGTCTCTCTCTTATTTGTATTTCTTTACGTATTATAAGATATATTTTCCTTGATCTTTTCTACGATGCTCATGCAGAAAATGAAAATTGATATCAGATTTAGAGGGAGTCTGACACTTCAGAGGTAAAGAGGGTGTGACTAAGATGTAACTATAATTCCTGAGATTAAATTTAATATATATTCATTTATTTTTTAAATTCAATAAAAGTTACTATTGTGCATATGTGTATTATGTCATGAAAGGTGATGATCTTTCATTAATATATTTATAAGGTCACTATTGTAAGGTAAAAATCTTAACAATAGATTGACCTGTTATCATAAACTTCATTAAGTTGTTGTCCTAGAATGTGATAGAAATTATGATAACAAAAGCATTGAGATTGACTTCATCAAGTTGTTGTCCCGGAGTGAGCCAAAAATCATGATGCTACTTGTGTTGTTAATTTCTTGAGTTCTTGATCCATTGTCATGATAGACTACATTAACTTGTTGTCCCAGACTATGCTGAAAATCATGACAATAACTGAATCATGATAGACTACATTAGTCCCAAAATGAGCCAGAGATCATGATACTATGTTTTCTCTGAGATCAAGATGGTTATCTGATAGACTATGCTCAGTTATTATCCTGGAATGTGTTATAAATCAGATAACTAACATCCTTCTAGGATATATGTGTTGATAAGCATGTTAAAGCTTTTAGTGTGAGATTGATGAGAAACCAAATCACCATTTTATGAGATAACCATATCCTCCCTCTCTAAGAGGGAGTGTTGAATATGTAGCATTAGTCAGATATTAAAATATCTGATTATTGCACAAAGACACACACACACACACACACACACACACACATATAATTCAAAATGGTTCAGTCTAATCTCAAAATTGGTCAACAATGTTTGTGATGGCCAACGATGTTGATGCTAACACTCATACGAGATTAACGAGGTTGCTCAAAATCATATCACCAGCTATGTATTTAAGCTTATCCTCCTTTGCTAAGAGGGAGTGTTAGAGTTATGGCACATAATAAATAGTTATGACCATGTAGGGTCATGAACCTTGCCACATTGAGAAAATTGAGGCATGATGGCTAAAGAAAATCAAAATAGATGACATCTTGCATGGTGGATTAAGTTCCTTCAATAGACCACGGCTTTATATTGTTATAGACATCTTGTGTTGGCTGAAACAGATCATGATAGATGATAAATGTTCCTATGGTAAGTATTATTGAGGGTACATGTGCACATTACCTATAGGACATTTTTTGAGTTATGGTGAATATCATGAGACTTGATATTCTTGGTAAAACCATATCTCTAATATCATAAATTGAGGTGATATCTTAATTATTTTTTGAGTTATGGTGATTATCACGTGACTTGATATTCCTGCATATGTCATATCTTCTCATATCATAATTAGGTGATATCTCCTCTCTTTGAAAATTAATGGACTTATTGAGATTTGCATCTTGATGGATTTTATCTTCTCTAGATAAGAGGGAGTGTTCATGTTTCGTATAGATATGGTGAGGGTCATAAGCGTTGGCACTAGAGACCACTACACATTATGTTTGATCATCCTCCCTAGCTAAGAGGGAGTGTTAATGTTTCTAGATTCAGTATTATGATCATTTATAATACATATAATATATTTTGATTAATATAATTTAATCAAAATATATTATATATGTTATATTATTATAAATCATATGAAATTTAATATTCAATATTAATCTATTATATTATTCTAAAGTTGTAATTGATTGATGAAACATTATAAGATTGATTAAATTATAAATAATGGGAAGATAAATGTCCTTTAAAGGACATGCCTCTCTAAAGGCATAGTTACATAATCAATCATCATTATATTAATCACATAATGATGAATAGACATGTCTCTCCTTTCCTCATCCTCAATATAAATGCAAGAGAGATTACTACATTTGAAACACACAAACAATATAGAGAGTTCTATTACATTTGCAGTGATCCTAAAACTTAATAGAACTCATCTGAATCTTCTAATTTATTGCATAAAATAGACTTTACAAATTGTGTCATACTTCCATGGATGACCATATTTGGATTAATTAGTTTCATAGAATTTTTATATGATTGCAAGTATAGATGAAACTCGAGATGATTTCAATAGAAACAAGTTTCACGTACCTTATTTTTCATACAAAGTAAGGGCGCAATGTCTCAAACATTCTCCTACATATTTTCACATCTAACAGTTCTTGTTTGAATGCTTCAAACAATTCAATCTGTGTTGTTTCTATACAATTTCAGTGGTGTTCAATTTTCTTACAGGTATCTTCAATTTCATGTGTATAGTGTCTCTTCTATTAGAAGAAACACGGGAGTGACTGGTCCAATATTCAATCACCCATCTCTTCACATCTTTAGAAATTCTATCTTTTTGAAGAAGTATACAAATATATACGAAAGTATTTTCAATATTTTCATCTAGCATATTTCACATCATGATATACCTTTGAACAATTCTTGTTGATACATTCATTAAGTCATAAATTTCTTGAACTTGTCTTCTATGTGACAACCTCTTACTAGAAATTGTAGCCATGAAAGGTCTGTGTGCAACACTTAAATCAACTCATCGAATTATCTTATTAATAACATTTAATGCATCATGCAAATTTTCAACTACTATTTCTTTTACATGACCTCCTAAGTTTTTCCTATTATCAACACCCAACAACTCCAAAAAAGGAGTCATTTATTTTTTCCTGAATAACTTGGAAACAATTGTGCTCTTCCAACCACAAATTTATTCTCAAAGTATTTCTCCCACATTTTTTAACAATGCAATTTAATTGTGCTTTCAGGTAACACGTATCAGATAATATTTGACTGGAAAGAGAATCCTCATTCATCTCCATCAAATTTTCCATTCCTGTTGAAATGTGTCTACCTTGACTACTACCAATTTGTTCCCCTACTTGAGTTGCATCTTCTTGAACATCAACATGTTCTTCTTCAATATCAATAAGATCTTCGTGAACATGAACAAGTTCCTCTTGATTATATTTTGTATGACCTTTCATTTGGTCATCCCTAATTCGATCGTACTTTTTTGTTCTATTCCTTTTATTCCCCATTGTACTAAGTATTGAAGTTTAACTTCCAAATAATCGCCTCAATAGCTAGTCAAAAAAATGGCTTCAATACTCCTCCACAAAAATGCATTAATGCTCCTTTAAAAAAAAAGCCTTCCGAAAAAAATCTATTGCTTCAATTGGAAGAAATGCAATAAAATAACATAACATGATGTTTTTTTTGTTTTTTAAATTGAAAAAGTTTAGTAGGCCTTTTAAATTCATAACTTCAACTTTTCCTAAAACACTTAACAAAGTAATTGCATTTTCGGATAGCCTTTTCTAGGTACTAAAACATATCCCAACCTTTCATACTTGTACTTTGGAGCAATATCCCTGTCCACTAGTGGTGCCATATTTAAGTGCATGAAAATGGCTAAATTAAAAAAGGATGTATAAGCTAGACTCCTCCAAATAACTCTAACTCCTGGATAGTGTTTTATTATGCTTCCAAATGCTCAAATACTAAGGGAATTAGATCAATCCCACTGCAACACTAAAAGCCCTAATTTTGGTATTCCAAACCCTTGATTTTAGGGCTTCCTAAATCTCTATCTTCCAAGCACTATCAGACACAATTGATGGTTGTTTCACCTTATACTTATCATAATAAAACATTACAAAACATAAACGATACCCCTCATTCAATTATAATGTCTACTCCAATACCAATGCCATCAAATTCAATGTATTACCATCATTTGCTGACTGTGATCACCTTTTTCTCCACCTTTCTGCATATGATTGGTTAAGGAAATATGATATAATGTTAGATAAGTCACATTCCATGGATTCTAGGTCTTTGAGTCCATGGAATGGTCAGGGTTCATAAAAAGAAACTCAAACTATTATAGAAAACATACAGGACAATACTTAATATGCTACAAATGGAAAGAGAGACATATCAAATGACTTTCAAAACATTCAAAAGTATGTATACAATATTACCTCCTAAGGTATTTTGGATGCTTTTCAGATTTGTTCCAAACACTCACTCAAAACAATACATATAATTATCCAAAATGGTGAAAATATAGTCTTATTCAATTTTTGCAATCACTGTCTGTACAAATCTCCACTGAATGCTCGTACATAGAAATTCTATGAACAATTATAGACCCTCTACAACCAACTTTAACCAACTTTTGTCGTTGGTTTCATTAGTTTCAGGAAAAAACATAAAAGAACTACTTTCCCTCCTAAAACCCCTAGTAACCGTTTGATTCCAAATTTTTGAATTTTCAAATGGTTTTATTTAATATAGAAACTCCATTTTTAATTACTTCTAAAGAATTTTATTAAGAAAGGAATATTGAAGACTCCTAATTCCCTAGATTGGCCCTTATAGACACTATTGGTCCTTTTACAATCATAATTGGTCCTATTAAGGCCACTTCAAACTTATTTGATTCATTACATCATTTGAAATCCATTATAGACTCTAAGACTTTCCAATTGATGCTCTTAGGGCTTTGAGTGTGCATTCTATTCCTTTGGTCTCCAATGAATGTCTTTAAGGTCTCCAAGTCCTTGTTGATTGTTCTTGGTGCCCCTACACCATACTCCCCTCCTCCAATGAAAATATTCTCCCAAGAGTTGATCTTATTTGGCCAAGCACTTGTCTTTGATGACCTCTAATATGAAGGGTTGAAATAAGCTCCCAAAGTGACCTTCTTCTGCATAAGATACCCTCGATTCATACACAATGTGTTAGACAAAAACATGTTTGAATTGGACTGTCCTTATTTTTTATAGTGTTTTTTGGTGGATGCCTACACTTGTGGCTCATTGTGTGAGTCATGTTGACCTTGCTTTCTACCAATCTCATTACCATTCTTTTGTTTACCAATGGGACACTTCATTGTCCCAATCATCAGAAAAGTGTGTTCAATCAGTCATCTTTTCTATGGATAGTCCTTCCCTTCAATCTACAACTCATTCCTATGCCAACCAGTATCACAAAGTGAAATGTCATGTCCATGCACTAAAATGTTATTCCCAAAACACAAATACATTCTTCATTTCATCCTTGAGAAGTGGACTAAGTTTGTAAGTGATCCTTCCCTTATACACTAGATATGTATTAGTGAAACCATCATGCACAACCCTCCTAGCATATTTCTAAGGCCTACCCAAGATGACATGCCCACAATTCATATCCAAGATCACATAAAATGCTAACCGAATATTGACCAATTGAAAATTCTAGAGTAACTTGATCCCTCACAAGTATGTTGTTATGCTTACTCACCCAAGTTACAAACTAGGGTTTTGGAGGTGGAAAAGTTTGTAATTGCAATATGTTGATAACTTCTTTTGAAAAAAAATTAAGTGAAGCACCTGAATCAATAAGTAAACTGCAAATCTTACCATGAATCAGAAATTTGGTCTGAAGATGCTCGTTTCTTGTACTGGTTGTCCTCTTCCCATCAACAAACATTCACCTTCTTCTGGTAAAGCCAATATTATTCTAGATTCCTCCT
Source organism: Thuja plicata (assembly GCA_018584345.1). NCBI lineage: Eukaryota > Viridiplantae > Streptophyta > Pinopsida > Cupressales > Cupressaceae > Thuja > Thuja plicata. Next base: position 108,796 of record MU214489.1, on the reverse strand, counting down.
CCTCCCTTGGTTCATCTTGGGCGAAATTGACTCTCCTATCCCTGCCTTTTTCTTCAGTCCATTTAGGATGTCTATATGACTGATGACCCACTTCATTGCAATTATAGTATCTCCTTGTAAACACCCCATTACCTCTTCCTCCACTTCTTCCTCCTCTATATCTCCCTCTTGTTTCTGATGTGTACGGTTTATCCTTGTCTCTATCACTGCTATTCTGAAAATCAGTATTACTTCTACCACCTCTTCCTCTCATATAAGATCCTCCTCTTGCACTACTTTATCTTGCTTGCTTTCTCTTTATCTTCTCCCCAACCTTTATGGACAATTTATAAGACTCCTCCATTGATCTACGAGTAGCAAGACTAAGTTCATCCTGGATATTGAACCTAAGTCCCCCCATGTACCTTGCAATCTTCTCTTCAACATCTTCCTCATGACTCACCCTTATGTCCAAATTATGAAACTCTTCAATGTACTTTTGTGTACATCCATGTCTTTATGCTTGAGACCCTGCAACTTCTTGTATAGCTGCACCCTATAATCATTGGGAAAAATATTTTCCTTCATCTTATCCATCATAGTATACCAAGATGTGATCTTGGGCTTCCCATTCTTCCATCTCTCTTCTTGAACACAATCCCACCATAGTAGAGTGTGTCCCTTCAAATTTTACTTTGGAATCTTCAACTTCTCTCCTTTCTCAACATCTTCACATTCAAAGAAAATATCAATGACACTGAACCAATCTATCAACACCTCATCATCCATCTTCCCTCCATACGTAGGCAAATATGCTCTTTCCCTTGTATCTCCGCTCTTTATGGCTTTTGCAAACCTAGCTATCCTTAGATCTTCAAGATTTAATCATTCTTCCTCTTGGGGTACTTCTTCTTCCACTTCTTCAACATCTACTTCCGCATCCTTTCTTCTTCTTCTATCTCTTTTCTCTAATACCAAGATTCTCTCCATCATGGTTTTCATCATCTTATCCTTCTCATTGTTCTCCTTCTCCTTGTGTTCCAATGTTGCCTTCAAATTCTTCTCGTCTGCCAATTTCTCTTTTACTATCCTTGCCAACTCCATTTTTGTCATCCTTGTGGGAAACTCTTCTTCTCCCCCAGATATGGTCCCTGATCTCCTTGACAAGGTGGATCAACTCAGGGCTTCTCCTTAAAGGATACTTCAACTCCAAGGGCTTGACTAAAAATCCAACTAACAAGGTTCTCAAGACCCCACTCATAACTTTTCCACAAGACCCTTCCTAGGCTCTGATACCACTTGATGTAGAGTTAAGGGTGGTAGATGAATAGCCCAACTACAAGTTTATAGATTTGGGAAGGTTAACTACTATTCCCCAAACCCTAAAGTGCTTCAAATGACTTGAAACTAACAAGGACTCTTCACAAAGATCCCAAGTGGTAGGTTTGGTGTATTAGGTTTTTGTTTACTTGGATTTAAGGGCTTTCAAGGTTTGAAACCATTCCCAACTCTCCAACTCTTCAAACTATCCTCTAGGCCTATTATCCCAGTATTGTAGCCCTACAACAAGATTCTTAAATTCCTAACTTCAACTTTTCCTAAAAAAATTAACAAAGTAATTGTATTTTTAGACACCCTTTTCCAATTACTAAAACATATCGCAACCTTTCATAATGTTACTTTGGAACAATATCCATGTCCACTATTGGTGCCCTGTTTAAGTGCTTGAAAATAGCTAAATCAACAAAGGATCTATAAGCAAGACTCCTCCAAACAACTCCAACTCCTAGACAATGTTTTTTTATGCTTCCAAATGCTCAAATACTTAGGGAATTAGACCAAGTCCCACTGCAACATTAAAAGACAAAATTTTGGTGCTCCAAACCCTTGATTTTGAGGGCTTCCTAAATCTCTATCTTCCAAGCATTGTTAGACACAATTGATGGTTGTTTCACCTTATACATATCATATGAAAATATTCCAAAATATAAAAGATTCCCAACATTCGATTAGAATGTCTGTTGCAATACCCATGCCATCAAATTCAATGTATTTCCACCATTTGATGATTGTGATCACCTTTCTCTCCACCTTTCTGCATATGCTTGGTTAAGGAACTATGATACAATGTTAGATAAGTCACATTCCATGGATTCTAGGCCTTTGACTCCATGGAATAGGGTTCATAAAAAGAAACTCAAACTATTATAGAAAATGTACAGGACAATGCTTCATACACTGCAAATAGAAAGACAATCATATATAATGACTTTGAAATCATTCAAAGGTATTCAATAGTACCACCTAAGGTCTTTTGGAATCTTTTCAGCTTTGTTCCAAAAAAAAATCACTTAAAACACTACATATAAATCTCCAAAATGGTTACAATACAGTCTTATTCAATTTCTCCAGTCACTGTCTGTACAAATCTCCATTGAATGCCCGTACATAGCAATTCTATGAACAATTATAGACCCTCTAAAATGAAGTTTAAACAACTTGGGTCATTGGTTTCATTAGTTTAAGACGTAAACATAAAAGAACTAATTTCCCTCCTAAAACCGCCAGTAACCGTATGATTTCAAATTTTTGAATTTGCAAATGGTTTTATTTAATATAGAAACTCCCTTTTTACTGACTTCTAAAGACTTTTATTAAGCAAGGACTATTGAAGACTCTTAATTCCCTAGATTGGCCCTTATGGACACTATTGGTCCTTTTACAATCATAATTGGTCCTATTAAGGACACTTCAAACTTGTTTGATTAATTACATCATTTGAAAGCCATTATAGGCCTTAAGACTTTCCAATTGGTCCTCTTAGAGCTTTGAGTGTGCATTTCATTCCTCTGGTCTTCACTAAATGTCTTTAAGGTCTTCAAGTCCTTGTTGATTGTTCTTGGTTCCCCTGCACCAGCCCTTAATTTTCAGCATTTTACAACAATTACAAATTAGACTTTAAAAATTAAAAAAAACATATCAATAATTGTTCAAAAAAATTTAAAAATAATAAGCATAAACTTCATCCAATTTTACACATTTCATCAGTTTACATTATCTTTAAATTCCAAATAGAAATCTTACTTTTATGTCGTTAAAGTTGAATAGTTTTGATGTTGTTAGCCTTTTCCTTTATAAAAGTGTGATACAATACTATGCTTTTACACACACACACACACACACACACACACACACACACACACACACACACACACACAAACACACGTAAACATAGACATAGACACAAACACAAACGTGCATACACATACACATACATGCATACACATACGCATATGTGCATACACATGCATATATGTATACATATACATATACATTTATATATCTAGTTTGAAATCTAAAAGTTATAGAAAAATACTAATACCTTTTATTTCATGTTTACGAACTACTTCAATCAAATACTAATTTATAAATAATACTATTTTCTATCATTTCAATTATATATTCAAAAATTATAGATCAATGTTTGTAATCAATTTTATTTATCTTTAAAAATTCTAAGATAGGTCTTCAACTAAATTTGTAGAGTTTATTTTTCTCTTTCTATATTCATGGCATTGTACACTCTAAAACACATGCCCATTTTACACATACCTAGTCCTATCAAGATTTTTTCTTCTTACAAAATTCTAATTAAAAGCAGAATCATTATAAATTTCTTTTACCCAAAATCTATCATATTCTTGCATATGATATTTTTTATACCAAATGAAAGTTGTAAATATTGCAAAGGATAATCATTGTAGCTAGAAGAAATAATATGATACAAAGGAAAGAGTGACATGTAAAGCTACCAAAATCAATTATAATTAGGTGTTACTTAATTTATTGTTTCATGTGGCTAAATTTTAAATTGTATAAGAAAATCATTTGTTTAATGGGTAGAATTAAAAAATTGCAAAACCAAAACAAAATTAATATGTGAAAATAATATTTTAAAATTGTTAAATTTAAAGAGAAAAATAAAGAATGGAAGGAAATTTGAAGTTTTTTGATAAAAACTCTATTTTTGTAATGAAAATAGTTCTCAAAGGGATAAAATATCTAAATTAGAAGAATGAATCAATTAGTTAGGTCAATAAATAGTAGCATACCTAAAGGAAAATATGTGTAATGTGTAAGGCTACATTGTATTTTCTCATGTGATAGACCATATTTGTAATATTCATTTAATGAATCATTTAATAAAAGCATTATAGCTATGTTTCTTTAGCTAAAGATTGTAAGGTTGGAAATAACATCATTTTTGAATCTATAAATCTTCCTAAATGTGGTAATAATATCAAATGATGTTTTGTAAAGAATGTTCTGATTAATTAAAGTGGGATAGGGCCTGAAACCAACATTAAAGTAACATCAAGTCTAAGAAGATGGCAGAAAATGAATTCACAAGTAGTGAATTCAGATAACTAACTAGCTAGCTAAACAAGAAAGCAACTAGCCACAAAACCAACAAATGTTCAAAAAACCAACACAGTTAACCAGAAACAAAAACTACATAGGGGGCATAGGAACCCTTTCCAATATTTTTTAAGCTCCATCTAATTGTCTATGAAGGAAGCATAGTTAGGAGGACAACCCGCACCAGCACCTGTGATAGCTCCCTTACCTTTGACATTGACTTGTATGCTTTCCTCTCGCTTCTTATGTGTAGTCTTCTTTTCTTCCAGCTCTATCTCTAGGGTATTAAGAGAGAGGTTGGTTTTCTCCATCACCTGTTTACTATAGGTCATGAGGTCCTGGAGTTTCTTTTCAAGATGAGACTTATTAACCTTAAAATTGGCCAAGGCATTAACCATTTCATTCTTCTCCTCCTCTGATGAGATCTACTTTCTATTTCCTTGCTTTGTGCCTCCATGAATTCCCAATTGTTGAGCTTCTCAATGAAGTCATCAACCACTCCCCACATACTCTCATTACCTTTCCCTTGAGACCAGTCGGTCATCTTCTTCTTAGCCTCAACAATGGCCTCTAATTTGTTAATCTTTTTCCTCACAATTGAAGCTGCAAGATGAGCCATTTGGAAACAACGTTCTATCTTTTGTAGTAAACACACAATTCATCCACCTTATGAACAATTGTATCTAGGTCTTAAATATCATCAATGGACACATTTTTAACTGTAGTAGGAGGGGAAATGCTTTTAGGAACACCAGGGTTCCCTAGATAGACAAGAGGAGACAAAACAAGGGAGGAGGGATTAACTGACTGGGAAGGGGAGTTCTCAACATAATCTTGAGGAATCCAGGCCGAGTTTGTAGACTAAGAGGAAGCAGAGTCCTTTGAAACTAGAGTCGTTCTTTTCTTAGGTTGTTCAATATCTAATGCTTTGCATTTGGCCTTCCTGAGAGGGTTGACTTTGGTAGACCTAGGGGATGGGGAAATTTTGGGTAGGGAAGAAATTAGGGTTATTCAATTCCACTGTAAGAGATGGGTTAGATCCCACTTGGGGAATAAGGGCCAGATACAAATGAAGGCACAAAATGAGACACTAGTGAAGGGGGAGGGGAGGGGCGCTTGTTCTTGAATTTAGAAACCAAATCAGATAAAGAGGCAAAAATCGAATTGATTTAGGCCTCCTCACATTTTGAGGTCAAAGAAATCACCATGACTAGAGAAAGAACATACTAAAATGAAAAACTAGAACAAGGGCAGAGAAAATAAACTAGTTCTTGAGCTTCAAGGAAAGTACGAAACCTTGTGTATCATCATTAAAATTCAGTGAGAGTGCCATTATTGCCAAGTTTGGCAATATCCTTTGCAATCTCCACACGAGCCACCTTGAGAAGATCTTGGGTGGCATTCCTTATAATAATATGATTTATAATTTTCTCTTGTAAAACTTCATGTCTTTTATTGATAGAACTATAAAAATACATCTTGTTATTGATAATGATGAGTAGAGAAAAAGGAAGTGTTGATAATATTGCAACATCCGAAATAAGGTCCAAATCTTATTGCCAACTCTACAAGCACAATGCAAGAGTTTTGTAGTTACAAGTTACAAGCATAGTCAAAGTGTTTAATAATTAAGTATTTCATGCCTACATTGAACATGTTGAAGTTCATTATCTAGTTAAATTGTGTGATACAAGAAAGTTTATAGGAGAGTTAAAACTGCGAACCATATTTGATGATAAACTACAGGATATTTTACATGTAAATTATAAAATCATATCTAATATAAGAGACACCTATCCACATATCTTTTCTTTTCAAAAATATTTACATCCATACATATATAAAAAAAATCTACTGAAAACTTTCCCATTTCATACACAACCAGCAACTTCTATGTACATTTAAATAGAATACAATTCAAATCCATTTTATACTCTCTACTCTAATTGGAAGAGCTACAAGCTATTGTATAAAGATAGTAAAATTTGCAATGGATTTTTCTTCTACTACTTAGATCAACATTGTAACTACAACTTGAAATAACTGCTTTATTTCATTTCAGTTATATCTTTTCTTTTTAAAAATATTTACATCCATAAATATATTAAAAAAAACTATTCAAAACTCTTCAATTTCATATACAACAAGAAATTTATATATAGATTTTTAAATAGAATACAATTCAAATCCATTTTGCATTCTCTACCCTAAATGGAAGAGCTACTAGCATGTCAAAGTGGTTAACAATTAAGTTCTTCATGCTTATGTTTAGCATGTTGAATCACAAAATATTTTTCATATAGAGTATAGAATCATGTCTAATATAAGAAACACATGTATGTACATATATTTTCTATTTAAAATCCTGTCTAGTATAAGAAATACATCTATCCACATATATTTTCTATTTAAAGATATTTACATATTTTTTATTTAAAGATAATTACATATCTATTCAGAACTATCCAATTTGGTCACAACAAGTAACTTCTATGTTCATTTAAATATAATATCTTTCATACCCTACCTTAGCTGGAGTATGAAAATAGTAACCAGAACTTGAAATGTCTGCTTTATTTCATCTCAGTTATATATTAATGCGAGCTTCACCGTGCTTGCCAACGTATCAAGACACTGGAATTTCAACTTATTTACGTCTGTGCATTCATAAAATATTGGAGGTTAACTCCTGTAGGTAACCGTACAGATGTAGAAAATAAAAACAGATATTTTATTGCTAAGCTATTTACAAAAGAAAGAATAGATTGTTCAAATTAATTTTAAAAAATTCGTGAGAACAAAAATTCTGTACAGAGAAAGAGAAAAAAACTTTAAATCTTTTAATTTATTGACAGGGTGCAAAGAATATCTGATAAAACACAGATAAGCATACCATAAAACCTACACTTAGAACATCTGAACAACAAAGTAAAAAAATTTGTAAAATTTTATGGTTTACAAAATTTTGTAGGGTGTAATAAACTCACCTTAAAACACTGAAACAAATTCTAAATCTGTGCAGAGAAAGAGAGAAAACCTTGGGATCTTTTAATTTATTGATAGTCTTTTAATTTATTGATAGTATGCAGAGAATATCTGATAAATACAGATAACCATACTATAAAGCCTACATTTAGAGCATCTGTATAACAAAATAAAAATTCTGGCAAATTTTAAGGCCTACAATTTTTTAGGCTTTAATTAACTTACCTTAAAAAATTGAATCAAGATTCTAATAAAATCTGTGCAGAGAAAGAAAAGAGAGAAAATCTTTAAATCTTTTAATTTGTTGATAGGAAGCAAACAATATCTCATAAAATACAGATAACCATATTGTAAAACTTACATTTAGAGCAACTGAACAACAAAATGGAAAAACTCTGGCAAACAAATTTTTAGGGTTTAATAAACCCACCTTAAAACACTGAAACAAAATTCTAATAAAATCTGTGCAGAGAAAGAGAGAAAATCTTTAACAATACTATAAAACCTACATTTAGAACATCTGAACAACAAAATTTAAAAAAAAATCTGGCAAACCTTTAACGTTTACAATTTTTTTAGGGTTTATTAATAACTCACCTTAAAACACCGAGTCAAAATTCTAATCAAAATATGTGTAAAACTTCTCAATTTCTAAGCACAATTATATTGGTTTGCGTACCTCTTAATCTTTGTTCCTGGCGGCAGTTTTGCATCCACTTCCTTTCCCTGTGGAGCTCTCTTTTTGGAGTCCACGAGATCACACCCTGAGTCCAACTCCTGGTAGTTGAGTGGAAAGTTTAGCAGAGCTCTGGATCCTCTCATTTTAAAAGCGGCACAGTCATATGCAAGAGCAGCCGCCTCTGCAGTCTCAAAAGTACCA